>BLKR01002739.1:0-180465 GCA_011170035.1 Teleogryllus occipitalis
TCTACTTGATCGAACTTCGAACTAGGAAACGCACGTTTGTTACGAGTTCTTTTCCAATAAAATTTCCTTTTAAACAGGGACCGAAAAGGTATTGAATACCGGTAAAAAATACCGGTATAATACCGGTATTTTTCCATACCTTTTTCAAATACCTTTATTCTTTTATACCGGTAAAATACCTCTATAGGACGTCTATACCGGTATGGACGTCCATAACGGTTATACCGGTATTATACCGGTATTTTCAATGAAGAAATATAGCTTACCATCCATACATGTTGAAAAAATAGGTTACTTTAGTTAATAATATCTCACAAAATGTTTATTAATCAAATATAATTTAATAATTATTATTTATTGTTTAAATTATTATTTTGTGTATGTATATATATATATATATATATATATATATATATATATATATATATATATATATATAAATGTTTTGTGTTCGGACGTTTACGTTTTGCATACGTTGTATGTATTGAAAACCTCCCTTAATTTAAACTTCGGAAAAGTTGAAATATGAAATAATAATTATTGATTCCATTGAAGAGAACCTTTTCTTAGCGTCCTTTATCGAGCTATCTCCCATCTGACCTGAGAGATGACCTAAGCCTGTCTTTGTATTTCGCACATGGAGAGGCTGTCAACGTATGCGCCGTGCCGTAGGCGTTCTTCCTTCCCCGACCCCTCCTTCGGCGAACTGAGGAAGCGTTGACACCTTGAGATAATCACGAACGCTCAGGCTTTCAGGCCCAGTTTTGTTATTGTTAAAAAATGATTTCCTTTTACTTCATTTCACAATTAAATCTTAATTATACAATAATAAATAGGGCTAAAATAAAATGTTATTTTCCTAGTTTAAATTAAGGGTTTAATATATTTTGACATTAACTGCAAATATTGAGAAAATTTGTAACAAAAGTAAATTATTATGTTATTATTACTATTATTATTAGCTATTAACATCGCATGTGGGCAAGGGTTCCCTTCTACGCGGGTAGCTTACATTGTAAAATGCATCTGGAGGAGCCCACTTCGAGAAGAGTGTTTCTTCCTTAATAATAAGAAATATATACTAACATTATTAATTAATAAAAAAGTTTATTAATATTAACATTTTTACTTTTTGATTAAAATTAACATTTAATTTAAATAAATTTATAAATTAACAAACAAAATAATAAATTAATTTACACAAATTTAATGCAAACATTTAAAATTTAATTAGTATTAATATTTTAAAATATTTATTAAAATTAATTAATATTATATAGTACTATTAATATTTTTTCTTAATGAAATTTCTTAAATAATACATGGATGTAAATTAAACATGCTTCAATAATTAATTTTGAATTAAACATAACGCTTCTGTTTCCTCGCCTAAGAATAGTTAATGTCTATTAGCGTTGAATGTCAATTTTTAATATTGTTTTAGTTATAATTAATAATTATATATAATTAATTTAAATATGTATATAATTATTAATTATGGTGCAGAATAAGGAAACTGGGCCAACTGAAAAAATTGTTTTCGGGAATGTTAGTGATGCGATCAAATTTAAGCAAATAATCGTATTTAGTGATAAACACAGTCGTGCAAGAAGGAAGTTTGGTATGCGTGGGAAGACTCATTTATGGATAAGAAGACACGTTTCTCCATTTTTTATTGCTACTAGAAAGGGCAAGATTTATACGGATAAATTTTCAACACTCTACCACGTGTCGCCAAGCTCTGCGCCCGGACGTGAGGTCCAAGGTCAGCGAACGAGCTCGTGTTGATGTCTGCGAAAGACCGTTGGCTGGTCCCTCCGTCTGACGACAGAACTCGACTTCCCAGTCAACGGCAGAACTCGACCTAGCTAGAATATGTGTCGAAAATCCGCCACCCTCGGGACTCGAACTCTAGGACCTCCCGGTCAGAAACTCCGCCGTGTAAATAGTTGTTTCCTCTGAGCCATCTCAGCGGGAAAAATCACAATGAATTTCCCCCAAATACCTGTATGATTCTACTGAAATACCGGTATTTTCTTATGAAAATACCGGTATTTTGATGAGAGAATACCGGTATAATACCTTTAAATAGAGGTATTTTACCGGTATTGACGTCGGATAAAGGTAAAATACCTCTAAAAATACCGGTATTTGACGTCTTATACCGGTATTTTTAAAGGTATTTTGAATAAAGGTATAATAGAGGTAAAGATATTTCTATACCGGTATAAATACCTTTACCGCTATTATTTCGGTATTCGGTCCCTGCTTTTAAATATGAAAACTAAATTTACCACCAGTTTCGCCGTGTTCACTATAACTGAATCACAAAGAATTTGACGAAGTATTATTTTGTTGAGTCCACGAGATAGTAGAAAGCTTATCGCACAGGAGACCAAAGCATTCTGCTAAATGCATGGATAAAGGGTTGGACAGTATTTAAATACTTGTATTTGATATACGTATTTTAAATACGTTTTGTATGTAGTAACTGTAAGTTTGAGTTTTTGAGTCAAGAACTTTAGAGATATATTTAAATACATAAACTAGGTGTATTTAAGAAAGGAAATACCTAAAATACTTCAAACACAGATGAAGATAACGAGGATAGTTTCGTTTTGTTTGATTCTACTAGTGAATGAACCTCATTGAATCAAAAATAAAAGCCCCTTCAGCTGTTGAATTTGAATTCTCTTCATTTTTAAATTATAAGTCTAAATCATTAAAAATGCTGGACAATTATCCAACAACCAAAATGCGTTTATTCAACACTATATTCAGCTCTACTTATAACACTAGTTTGCGTTCATCCGCGTGAGTTGAACGACCGTTTTCCTTTGCGAGTTTTATATATTCGCCAAATAGGAGTTTATTGTCTGATGATTTGTTTGAAAAACTGGTCGCTTTAAAAGGGAATTCCACTTATTTGAGTTACACTTGTTATTGTTCAGAAATTTATGACGGCCAATTAATCGTTTATTGTTCTTGTCAATTACAATAAATTAATGCAATAAAAAGTAATAATAAAAGAATTGTATTTACTGTATTTTGAGTATTTGAAGTATTTTAAATACGTATGTATTTAGCTGTTCAAAACCTAATGTATATTGAATATGTATTTAAATATTATTAACAAAGTATTTAAATACTAAATTTAAAGTATTTTGCACAACCCGGGATATAAACAAAGGAGAGTGCGCGGGATCGTGGGCTTTGTTGAGAGGCTTTGTTGAGGCGTTTCGCAAACGCACGCAAAATTCCCAGCGTTGCTCTTCGCAGTCGCAGCACGTGCGCGTGCGTGTAATTGCATTGTTCCCCCGCGGGCACAGCCGCGCGTAGTCAGCTCCCCGGGTTGCCATGCAGTCTGCGCAGACGTTCTGGCACGCTCGCATCACGATGAAACCGATCGAAATTTCGCCAAGTTATGCGGGGTACGGTAACGCTGAAGCAAAAATGAGACGTCAGTCATGGTAATTACGTGACGAATTCATTTAGTTTTACATTATCTCCATAATTTAATGTACTGTATATGTCTTTATATTACGTTGAAGTGTTATTGAAAATTGAATTGGGAAAGTTGGAGTTTTTGGTTTTACAAAAGGCGAACGAGAGCAGGCGAAGTTCTCGCCCACAAGTTTGACCTAAGGTCTGCATTTGGGAAGGGTGCTGACGATATATATGGTGTTATAAAAAGCCATAACCGGAAGGAACTGGTAATACTCGATAACATTTAATTAAATTGAAGAGCAGCATTACTGGTAATGCCAATTGGTGGGAAAAACTACTTAACATCCGATTCTTATGATCGGTATGTCTCCTTACCAGATTCTTCCCATTTCCTACCCGCCCTATTGAACTCAGTCTTCTCACGCCCACCTACTCATTAACGCCCACCTACTCACGCGTTCTACTACTGTCTTTTCATCTAAAACATAGGGCACATGTTCTCAGGTATCGACGATCTCAATTGAAAATAATTTATCGTACCTATTTCATATTCACATAAGGTCTCATTCCCCGGTTGCTGCCACAGCCCTCTCGTAACCCTCATGTTGAATGAATTCCAGGCTGAACAATCGCTGATTAATTAAAAATCAATTAAGTATTATTTGAAGTTATCAGTTCTTTCTATACCGCGTTTTTTATTAAAATTATAACTGGCAAAAATATATGTGCTTGAGTAGCCTCTTGAGTGGAATCATTTGAAATTCCACAAATCAGCCATGTTAAGGCGGTAATTATGTTATTAATATTTTCAAATTAAACATTGTAATGACTAGGATCGGGATAATTATGTAATAACATATTTTCCTGACGTAACTATCAAGCCCAATCAACGATATATTCACATTTCATATCGGGTAGTGCCGTTGACTTTTTAGTACATATTTTTACAAATTTTACCCCCCCAAAACATATTTTTACATATTACTGAATTTTTCCATTTTTCTGCAATTTTTTAAATTTAATTCTTCAATTTTTTTATGTTGTTAAAGAATCTCCCAGACAAACAATTCATTATTGTCAAACATTTTTTAGCCTATTTGAAATGCTGCTATTGCATCGAGATGAAATAAGTCTTTTCATTATATCGACGGTATTGCAAATAATAGGGCAGGGCGACGACGCAATCCACATCTGTGTGTTAGTTTTCAGCACGAGTATTGCAGAGAAGAGAACGCAAGTTTGGTTTGTGAAAATGATACGTTTAATAGGCGATATCGCGCACCACTTCGCATCTTTCAGGGGTCTCCCTAGACCTTGATACCCTTCACCAGAAACTACACGCACCAGCACAGGAGGCGCCGTAGACATTTTTCTTTCCCCGATTGTCACACGCGAGCCTCCGCCATGGTTTGTAAATTATCTCTTCGGACCCAAAATCTGAAGTAAAATCATGACGCGGCACTGAAGTTTTTAGATTAAAACTTATGGGACAGTGGTAAGGCTGAATGAGAAATAAGCACAGGTAAGTACGAATTTTCAGAGCAGTCTAGCAATATCGCTGTCGTAAAAACATTTTTAGTGAAATTTAAACGATCTAAGAGTGAATTGGTTAAATTTGAATCAGCAATTCCCTAATTCCTGAGAAATATTGACCTGCGACATTGTGGATTCAGTTGATATTTTTAGTACAACTTATTCTACATTTTACTTAAAAATGACGAAGGACAAAATCTTTCTGACATGAGTGTATGACTGAAGCACTTCATAGAAGAATTTGACCACTTTTCTACACAAGCAAAACACTTGTTGGCCAGTTACGTAAAACAAATGTGGCAGGTGCTCCGTGATTTCAAATCTTTCAACATAATTCACGTCGTGTCATCAAACACGAATTTCGAAGATACATATTCAAACCCAAAAACAGTTCTTATTGATTGATTCGCATGATATTGAGCATCAGAAATCTAACTATTGAATTCATTTGTGCTGTGTTGTGGTATGTGCCGACATTCTAATGCTACGTGAATTTCTGTAAAAAATATCCATATGAAACAATTCCACACAGATCTACAATAAGAAAGACTATATGGAAACAATGAATTCTATTAATTGTTTGGAAACAATGGATTCCATTTATGAGAAATGGGCGAGGGTCCCATCTGGGTATCAACTGACGAAACAACTGATGTGCAAGGAAATCATATTCGGAATGTTTAAATAGGTTTAATGAATAAAAGTGTAAGTCTATTTTGATAACTTGTGAAGTGTTACCCTAATGCAACCATCAAACTACTGCAAAACTGTTACTCATACAATGAGATTATTGTGGTATCATAAGAGTTAAACACTGCAATATCGTCCTTCTGATACTAATGCTTCGCCATACATGTGAAAGGCAGTGGAAGCCCTGCCGGTGTTGTATCCAAAATTACTACTCCTAACCTGGCTTGTACATGCGTTGTATTGCAGAACTGATTAGATCTCAGGTGGACTCGGTGATTTCCAATAAAATAAAGAATTAACGAGATGGAGCATCTGAATTGATTTTATGAGCTACAATGCTTAACATTTTTATTTTATTCATACAAGTTATATATCAGTTTGATTTGTATACTGCAGCATCTATAAGCATATCACAGCAATTGCTTTATGCTGAAAAGCTGAAAAATTACATTGCCCCATTTTCAGTAGGCACTGCAATTAAATCTTTGGAGACGTCTTCCCTGCAACTTTCCGCCTGCCCTGAAATTGTCCAATCAGCAGACTCTTCTTTAACAACTGTTCATTTATTATTCGAGGATCAAAAGGGACCTAGTGAAAAAAGGTATTTAGTTCTAGAGAACACCCCTCATTCGAAACCATTTGCATTTTGCGCTAATAGCTGTTAATGCAGTGCTATGAGGGGACAATTCCGTCACATTGGAAATGGACTACAAACCAAACCAAATCGATAATCGCGATGCTCATATGAAAGAGAATACAAAATGACGCATATTCACAAAAAATCAGCCTCCTAGAGCAACGTGTTGCAGAGATACGAGAAACGTGATTTGCAGTTGTTTTATTTTCTTTCAGCATCTATTGCGTGTATCAGGCTGAAAAAAATTGCAGAGATGGGGAAACGTAGTTCAATTTGAAGATATTTTTGTCAACGAATGTTGACGCCAAATTCATATAGAAAAAAAAATTTTAAATTCATTTTCGACGTGATAACACTGGTGTTCTGTCTCAATTCCCCCCCCCTAAAATGACTATTGTAACATTTTTTTAGATTTTTAAACAAAGTGGTCGATAGTGAAAAAAAAATAAAACCAGTTTTCAGTTTAAAAATTTGAAATTCGCGCCTAAATGTGATTGAAAAACTTGTTTCACCAATGTTTATACAGTTTATGTTAAACTTATTGAAAGGTCTTGCTTACCAGGATGATTTGAAACTTTTTGCTGACAAATGTTTGCTTTATGTGAAAAGTATCGAAATAAAATTATCAAACCCCTTTTGTTTTTTAGATGTATCTATTGTTTCTAATATAAATCAAATTACTCGGTTTTAGGTAAATTAATCATTTATATTTATAATATAAATCAAATTAATTAGTTATAGATTTATTAATTAGTGACCATTAGACAATCATAGACAATCATTGGCACTTTCTTCAATAACTGGGATCACGCATTTGTTTATAAACAGTCTACTCAAAATTTCTGTTTTTTCAACAATTCTGTTTAAAAATACCTGTTTAACAATTTTCGCCAAGTAACGAGCGTGTACCAAATGTGAGTGTAAGTGATCGCAGCTATGTGGGAGCAGCATCCCAGGGTGCCACTTCCGTTCGCACGTTGACAATATCGTTTCCCTCCCGATATTCCCATGATGGAAAGAGATGGGCCCCTCCGGTGCACCGATTTTTGCTCGTTCTGCACGCACCAGTTTCCGTCACGAACTATGTAACCACTTCGTTTGAAAAGCGAGACCAGACGTCCGCCGCCGTGTTTCATGGAGTGCAAGAAGTGTTGAGAAACGTTTTTTAAGTGGCATAAGTGGACAATTTTCAACGGTGACCGACCAAAAATAACACGATGAAAGGGTAATTGCAATAACAAATGTAATATTTAAAAAAGCGTTTTTCTGTTTCAATGACTGGAAAAATATATGTTATAGAATGTTATAAGATTCATTTTAGGGGGAAAATCGAGACAGTACAACCATATCACGTCGAAAATGAATTACATTTTTTTTCTATATGAATTTGGCGTAAAAATTCGTTGATAAAAATACCTTCAAATTGAACTATGTTTCCAATCTCTGCGATTTTTTTTCAGCCTGATACACACAATGGATGCCGAGAAAAAAAATTAAAAATGCAAAACACGTTTCTCGTATCTCTGCAACAGATTGTCCTAGAAGGCTGTTTTTTTAGAATCTACGTCATTTTGTATTCTCTTCCATATAAGCATTGCGATTATCGATTTGGTTTGGGGGCAATTTTCACCGTCTTATTCGGCTATACTCTTTCTCGTAGATTCTTGTTTTCGTGAGGAATACGAAATGAACATTCGCTTATGTAGGGTCTAATGTTTGTAAATTGGTTATTGGTTTTACTTATTTACTGCAATTTGTATATTTAAAGCTCTTAATCAACGTGGATTGTGATTTAATGTTGAGTCATTGTTGATTGGATAGGCTGAGAAGACAGATTTATAATTGTGATTTAACAATAAATTACGAAATAATTACCCTAGTTAGTTTATTAATGAGTAAATTATCTACAAGAAACCTAAGCAATTCTTTGATGTTCTCTGAAAACTAAACTGATCAATGAAATAACGATTTATTTGTTTACATTTGCTTCTTTCGAAGATACATTTGGAATGTGCGTACATAATTTTCATCCAATACTTTAAAATATACTTCATCTCACTTTTATCAGCCAAAAATTAACTTACATTACAAATGAAACTCTGCTAGATCTCTATACCAATATGATTCAATTTCTTTGTCTCTAGTTTTTTCACCCGTATCTTTCCACTTCCATCATCCTGTAGGATTTCCTTAACTTTCTTCCTACAATTTCTCTTGACTTCACTTTCCAAACACATCCCAATACATCATTCCAATAGGTGTTCCCATGACTCTTCATTCCCTTCTCACACCCTAGTATTACTATTAGCACAATATGTTCTACTGACTTCATTCGTTGCCCTGTATACTGCTGCTTCATTCGTTGCCCTGTATACCTTTTCCCCTAAATAACACTGCATGTACTTGCATGGCCTCTTTAAAACAACGAATTCCGTCTTCTCAAACAGATCTCCTAGCTCCCCTCTTTTTTGATTTACTTTCAAGACCTTTAGCTATTCCTTCTCCCCCCACCCCTTCCAGAACCTCCTCATATCCCACTACCCTAGCTTCTTCCTTGCTTCTCTCTATCTCTATCTCTATCTCTCTCTCTCTCTCTCTCTCTCTCTCTCTCTCTCGTTTCATTCACATCCAGTGGTGGCTCGTGGGTTGTCGCACGTTCGCATGTGCACACCCAAATAACTGCGGTGCAATGTTTCTTAAACATTTCTTAACATGAGGGGAATAGAAGACCTCTCAGAGCATTTTGGTATTGAAACATGGTATTTCAAAACACGCGCCGTTCGCAAGCTGCGATTGACAGTCCGCCGCCAATGCCCTTCGTGACAACAGGCTGGAGCACACAAGGGAACTGCGAGCGAGCAACCGGGGTCGGCGGCTCCCGCGGGGCTGAAGGGGAAAGAGGGGGAACATGGTGGCTTACGGAAGGTGGGAGCACACTCAGGACCGTGCGGATATTACTGCGCAGGCGCGACCTCTGGGAGTGCCTTGACATGTCGTGAAGATATAACACTCAGCTAGCACAAGTTTTTAAGAGAAGTAAGTGTGGCATCGATGGAAGAAAGTGTGAGATATCTCTCCACATGAATGAGCTCTCACCCCTTCCAAAGCAATTCTTCGGTAGCGCGCGAAACGCAAACGCATTGCTGTGCAGTGTTGCATTTATAAGTATAGTGTTAATCGAATGTCATTTGCACATTTTAAAGGGAGTTGCAATTACAAATCCATTCCTAATCATGTGAAAACCAAAATGTATTGTGTAAACGTGTTTTGAAAAACCGAAGTTAGAGTGTTCGTTTTTCTGTGAAGTGTGTTTGTACAACTGACAATGAATAGCGTCGAAAATATTCAAATAACATCAATGGAAAAGTCAGAGACAATATTGGTGAAAAGAAACAGCATTTACAGAAACGACACAGACTTTGTGTTTCGTCAGTCAGTGTAGACGGCAAACTATCCAGATTTTTTGAGTATTGAGAATAGAGACTTGTACTTTTAAGCTTAGAGCGTACAGCGAGTTTATGGAAAATACTCCATAGCAGAAGTGCGAGTAAAAAAGTTTCGAATCAATGTGTTTCTTGACACCCTTTGAAAAACGTTCTGGAAGTGCCGAATCATGCGGTAACACGACACAAGTAGTAAATATTTCGGAGCCGAGCGAAGTCGAAACGAATGTTGTGAAAAGAAATGCGGTCAAACCTCGTTGGTGATAAAAGGAACTATTCAACATGTTATCAAACTTCATAAGATGCCTTGTTTCTAATTGTCATTATCTATGTTAATGAATATATGTGCATGCTTGTAATGTATGCCTGTATGTATGGGCATGAGTATGTATGAGTGTGTGTGTGTGTGTGAGAGAGAGAGAGAGAGAGAGAGAGAGAGAGAGAGAGAGAGAGAGGGGAGGGGGGAGGAAGGGAGAGAGAAGAGAGGCGTTGCACACCATAATAGTATGACCACGAGCCGCCACTGTTCACATCTGCATGTAATCTAATCTTGTAGTGTTTCATTTAATATAATATTATTTGAATGTCTTCTTTCCTCTTAAGAATACTGCACATCGTATATCGAAATCCATATGAAAGCAATAACAAGCAATAAAGTTTCAATAAATAAATAAAGTCATTTTCTCCCACCGAACATTATTCCTATCTCCTTAAAATATTTCCGCTCCCTTTTTACCTTCTCGTATACGGAGTAATAAACGTAGTATAAAGAAAGTTATGTAATGTTGCGCGAAAAAACGGCGAATTTTCGACAAAAAATTCATTACAGGGCCCTGAAAACCAGAAAGTGGATAAATCAAGTTGCTAAATTCAGAAAAAAATCCCCTAACACGTGGAGTTGCCAGAATCCCTGTTTTATGAGTCCTTGATGCCGAAAAACCAATTGAAAGCAAATCGTCCGTTCGTCCGTCCGTCTGTCTGTCCGTCGTATGTGAACAAACCTAGAGCCTAAACCACACATATGATCTTTTCCAATTTGAAGAAACTCCTGTCCATCTTGCTCTAGTTCAAGCATTGAAATTTTGAAAAACATTCTTAAAAATTTGGGGGTACTTTACATGAAGCTCCCTGGACATTTTCAAAATTTTCTCAAAAACGGCTACAAATGTTTTCTTTAAATTTCTTGTAAGAATAGAGTAAAATACACTTATAAAGGTGGCATAGGTCGGATTTTTACGGTTAAATCTGAATTTTCGAAAATTGCAAAAGTTAAAATTTTTTTCGGCCTCTTCCTTCAACTATAAAATTGAAGACACAGATTTTTCCTACAATTGAAATTTGTTGCTCATAAGTAGTTCTTTCATTAAGGTCATGTAGATTTTTTGAAAAATTTAGTTCTTTTCGTGCAATAGTGCATGAAAATTTGCAATTTAAAAAAATACAAAAGCAAGATTTTCTCAAAAACGGCTCCAATTTTTTTTCAATTTTTGGTATGGATAGTGTTAAATGCACTGTGTAATATGACATAAACGCCATATTGCTCTATTTTGTTTTTTAAAAATTACAAAAATGTATTTATTTTGACTTGTCTCCCAAGTCGGTAATATTAACATTAGAGGTAATTCCCTCACATTATTGTACTTATGAGTAGATGTACTTCAAATAATGTCAATTAAAGTTTCTCGAACACTCAAGTTTTCTGTTAAAATGAGCACAAACTTACTCATTTTCAGAAACGCTCAAACGCAATTTTCGCAAAAATGGCTACAGATTTTTTCTTCAATATTTTCCAACGGATAGTGCTAATTATGTGGCGTAAAGTACATATTGGTGTATCCCTTTTTTTTTCCAAAAATTACACAAATTTAATTTTTTTAAAATATTTCTCACGCCCTTAATATGCACATTTCCATCGATTTGTATACATAATTGAATTTGTAAGTGGAAGTTGCTCAAATTACTTCAAATGGAGTTTCTCGAAAACAAAAAAATCCTGTGAAAAAAGCCTCAAATTTCTCATTTACAGTAACGCTTATCGCCGTTTTCTTAAAGACGGTTCCAAATTTTTCAATGAAATTTGCTATTCATGACCATGTTTTAGTCTTCTTTAATATTTTTAAAATAATATATCGGTTCTACTATTTGAAAACCGAAGAATTTCAAAAAAAGCATACTTTGGGTGGCGATAGATGGTAGCTGTCAATAAGGAAGGGCAAGAGTGTACAGTTCCAGTCCACACAAAGGTAATTAGAAAGCTTTACCACGAGAAAGTCTGTGCCCTTCTGTTGCACCTCTAGTTACTTTCTTGTATACACGTACGTATATACAGGAGTAATATACGTAGTGCTTGTAGAGAAAGTTACGTAATGCTGCGGAAAATCGATATCGAAATTTCAACGGAAATGCACGTTTTGGGGTCTCCTGAATCCGAAAAAAGAGGTTCTTTTCAAAAGGTCTGGCCGTCCGTCCGTCTGTCCGCCCGCCCGCCCATCCATCAGTCCGTCTGTCTGGTGTATGTGAACAAACCTAGCACCTGAACTATTCGTTCGATTTTTTCCAAACAGAATAACCCACTGGAACCAATCGATCTGGCCTGAGTTGAAGCTCTACCATTTTGAGAAACATTCATATATTTTTGGGGGTACTTAACATGAAGCTCTACGAATATTTTCAAAATTTTCTCAAAAACGGCAAAAAGTTTTTCTTTAAATTTCTTGTAACAAAAATTATAGAGTAAAATACACTAATAAAGGTGGCATATGTCAGATTTCCACGATTAACTCGGAATATTCGATAATTGCAAGAGTGAATTATTTTCGGCGTCTTCCTATAATTATAAAATTGAAGGCAAAGATTTTTCTTTCAAATGAAATTTGTTGGCCATAAATAATTCTTTCATTAAGTTAATGTAGGTGAGTTTGAAAATTTCAGTAGTTTTCGTGCAATACTGGGTGAAATATTTGCAATTTAAAAAAATTACAAAAACAAGATTTTCTAAAAAATGGCACCAAATTTTTTTCTTGAAAATTTTTGTTGGGTTTGTGCCAAATGAACCATATGCCATGACATAACCGAATTATTGCTCTATTCTTTTGTTTTCTAAAAAATTACAAAAATGAATTTTTTTAACTTGTCTCCCACGTCGGTAATATTTACATTAGAGGCGATTTCTTCACATCATTATATTTATAAGTATATGTGCTTTAAATAATTTGAAATAAAGTTTCTCGAGAACTTAACTGTTTTCTGTAGAAACTAGCTCAAAGTTCCACATTTTCAGGAACGCTTAAACGCCGTTTTCTCAAAAAAAGGCTCCAAATTTTTTCTTCGCATTTTTTCCAAGGGAGAGTGCTATTTGCACCGTTTAAGATGGCGTAAAGTTGAGTTTGGTGTATGCTTTTGTTTTTTCGAAAATTACACAAATGTTTTTTTTTTTTAATATCACCCACACCGTTAATGTGCTCATTTCCATCTATTTGTATACCTTATTACATTTGTTAGTAGAAGTGCTTCAAATGACTTCAAATGAAGTTTTCCGAAAACTCATTAGATTCCTGTAAAAAATACCTCACAATTTCGAATTTACAGCAATGTTTAATCGCCATTATCATAAAAACAGCTTCAAATTCTTCAATGGCAATTACTATTTAGGAGAAGGTTTTAGCCGTTATTAATATTCTTGGAGCAATATTTCGGTTTTACTGTTAAGAAACCGAAAAGTAGAGAAAATGTGAAAAAAATGTTTGGGTGACGATATATGGCAGCTGGCCAGAGAATGGAGTAAGGTCTTCAAGGCAGTACACACAAAAGGACATTAGAAACATTTACTACGAGAAAGTCTGTGGCATTCTGAAGCACCCCTAGTTACTTTCTCGAATACGTACTGTGACATACCAAAAATGAGGGACATTTTATTTAGGCAAATAAAGGTCAAAATGTTGTAGATATTGCAAAAGACGTGGGTTTATATGGTGCAGATGCGCAGATGACACCCTAGCAACACGAGTTTGTCCTGAGACGTGGGTTTCTATGGTGTAGATACGCAGAGGACACCGAAGTAACCGAGAGAGCTGTAAAGTAAACACGCTAGGTGCACCGTAGCAACGCGAAAAACAAACAATAGAAAAACACAGCGAGATTTGAAGGGTGGATCAGAAAAAGTGGATCAGATTGGGAATTAGGGCATTCCAACTCGTGTCGTGGTGGTGAGCGGATCGCTTGTGCGGTTTTTCTTGAGGTTAATTATCAAATCGGGCCTTGCTTTCGCCGAGTACAATATGTGACGTTTCAACCACTGTTAACTTTCGTTATACTCGCAACTACAGTACCGTTTGGTTGTCGATTCGGAAGTGATTACTGGGAGAGGTGGCTCAGGGCATCCACTGATATCACTGCAATGCCTCCGGAAGTTGCTAGGTTCGAATCCCGGCGGCGCAAAGCGGTGGCAGGATTTTCTACACTGTAGATCGAGTTCAGTCGCTGTCTGAAAGAGAATTCTAGGGGCGGGCTGCACTGATCGGTAAATTTCCGTGGGTTCCCTGATTAACACCAGGCGGATGCCGGAGCAATACTCTAAGAAACAGGCCACGGACCTCACGCGATCTTTCCTTCCCCTTCCTTGTTCTACCCTCACCCATTACTTATATACATTTACACTAATATGCACTACACTACCACACATGCCTGGAGACCGGTCGGAGCTTAGAGCTTGTCTCGGCTGGGGTGGTGCCCCGTTGGAGGAAGACACTTGGTTGAAGAAAATCCCGCTATCTGACAGGTAGGTCGGCGCCGGATATCACTATCCAGCTGGGGAATCACCACCATCTCCCGAGGAAAAAATTCACTACACTTACGGAAGTTATGACCTTAGTAGTTGACGCGCCCGGAATTAAATCAATTGGAAGGGAAAGCTGCTTTAATTAACCCATTAAGTGTCTCTCTGCAACTCTCTGTGTGAATGTAAAAATGATTGTTGACGCTTTAATATGACATTTTAAGTGTATCGCCACGTTTTTGATTCATTAACGCCCATATTTTTTGAGAAAGAGGGACCATCCCATTTGCCCATGCTGATTCCTATTTGCCGGTACTGAAGTGTCTGTGCTATTGGAAATGTAAGTAATGTATCTTTGTTACATATTTTAAAAAGTTTTTATTTATGAAAGGAAAATAGCTACAATAATGCTGTTTCATTTAAAAATTGATTTCTACTCATAAATAAAAAGCAATATGGGGTGTTTGTTTCAGTGTACGTTTGGATGTTGTTACTTCCAAACCTGAGCTAAAATGGGACTGGACTATTCGATTTTGATCTAAAAGTAGATTCTGATTGCTCTTTTTCCACCAATATCCTTTGTCAATTCCAACGTCCTCCTACATCTTATATTTCTCCGTTTTGGAAATAATATTTAGAATATCTTCATCAGACAGTTGATCAGGATCAGAAGGAATAATGAGTATGATAAAATCATTTTTCCTTAAAATATTCATTTTTGACTTCATCTTCTAAACAAGCGACAATTCATCAATAGTAAACCGCTTTACATGAAACATAGATCTGTTTCTGATTGAAAGATCACCGATTTCTTTTGGATCAGTAATGATTTCTAACAATGTTCCACTGCGTAAACTACATTAATAAAATAACAAATAAAATGTGATAATGGCTATAACCGGTATAAATCATTAAAAATCACCGAGCATTATGCATCCATACACTAGGTAAAAAAAAGTTATGTTCCTTGTATGATAGCACGGTGCATTGCGGGTAAGCTAACCACATTTGGCCAGTGTCCTAAAAATGGGACGCAATACATTACGCTCTCTGCAACTTACATCAAATCAAGAATCAGTTGAAATCAACAATGGAATTTTTATACCTAGCGCAAATAAGGTAAACCCTTACAAGCACATACTCCCGCCACAGTGTCTTTCAGAGACATTTTAATTTTATCAACATGGAAACCAAATATTCATCAAGTTTGAAAAATATTTTGCATATCTAACATTTCCTCATGAAAAGTCGTTACATTGCCTGTTATAATGATATATGCTATTGTTTTGAAAAATTACAAAATTTTCAATAAAGTTATATTCAAGATATTTAAATTCAAAAAAGCGTCCCAAAAATGGGACTTTTTTGGGACACCGGTTGGCCGGTAATGGGTTAAAACAAAGAAACAAAAACTATGCTTCTCTACAATGCGGGCAACGAGAGTAGCTGAAGCGATCCGTCAGCTTCTGAAATGCGGCCTGACGTTTCGAGTCTGGCTGAGGGGACCGTTGCACAAGGCAGGGGCAGGTGTGGTGGCAGCGGCAGAAAACGGAAGACGGCAAGGGCAAGTAGGAGAAAGTTCGGGTTTCCGGAATACAATGTGTGACGTCGTGGGAATACACAGTAATCACAAACACGAGCTTCAATGATAAATATGTAGAGGTTTATTCACAATTTGTACAGTAATAATTTAAGTTACTCAGCTCTGGTAGATGTTTACTTCCCTGATCGCAGGAGCGATCCTTAAAAATGAAATGTCTGACTCGTGGCCCGCGCCACTCCTCAGCGAGCCTCATGCACACAGCAGACAGCTCCGGCGACCTCGGTCACCCGTGGATATAGTGTCCACAACGGCGTCCCAACACATGGGTTGCCGCACGAGCCTAGCTCGGCTCCGCACCGCCCTGGGCGCAAGTTTTGTGCGCTCGCACGAGGGTTCCACTCAGCTCGACAAACCCCGCCCCCGCGCTCTGCGTTCGCTCTTATATAGCTTCCACCCACGTGACCTGAAATGTCACTGGGTTTTGCACACGGCCCACGCTAGTCGCCTTGCCAGGCATTTTTGGACATTCATTTCCATGGATTCCAAGAATTTTTCACGCGGCACGCGGCAAAAATGCGCTGTCCCGCATTTTGGGCATCCCTTTCCCTAGCTCTTAGAATTTCTCAAAATACCTCGGCGTGTCACATCCTGCCTGGCCCCTGGCGTCTAATCCCTTGCCGCAGCGCCTTTGTGGCGCCCCGACGGTCGCTAGCTGTAGCCCTACAATACGTTACAAATGTTAACGAAGATAAACAACAGGGAAGAGGAAACTATAGTTGATGTGATGACGAAGGTCAGGTGTGGCTAGAAAGTAATTTGCGCTAGCGGAAGAGGGCATTGAATTCTTAAAATAGCAGAAAAGTGTAAACGAAGATTCGGAATAAATCAATATTTCTTCTTGATTGTCAATATATGTTTACAAATAAAAGTATCCAAAGTTTTTTATGACAATCATTTATTTCAACAATTGCACAACATTTCGTAACTCGTTTTGTTACATCATCAGGTGCTGAACTTAGTGAAGGGAACGCTATCCCATAGAATTCAATGGGATAGCGTTCCCTTCACTAAGTTCAGCACCTGATGATGTAACAAAACGAGTTACGAAACGTTGTGCAATTGTTGAAATAAATGCTTGTCATAAAAACTTTGGATACTTTTATTTGTGAAGATTCGGAATACAGATGAGTGATAGTAATGAAGTAAGATGAATCCAGATGAGTAGAAAGTACGATGGAATCAAATAATTTGGGCAATAAAAAACAAAAGAAGAGAAGGCTGTAAGTGAGGCAAATCATGTGAACCTATTGTATGTATTCTTATGTACATTGATGTAATAGCCTCTATTTATTTATTTATTTATTTAACGTCAAAAAAAACAGTTAAAACTGCGTATGACGTGCTATGGGGAAAAGTGAATTGTGTGCACATTTTCAAAATTCTGTGATCCCTACGTAAGTCATATACTACTTAAATTTAAAAAAAACAACCTCCCATGTAATAAAATATATTTTTAAGGATAAATAAGCAATAAATTTTGTCTCTTATCCATGTTGTCCTTCGGAATAATACTTCGTGCCGCGACAACATGAAAACGATAATTTGAATAATTGTATTTCCCACTGAATTCTACAAGATGTGCACAGAAAATGAAGTTACATTTATGTCCAGAAGTAAAACAAGGGACCATCGCAGCATTTATTCAATGGATCAGGGAAACTGGACGAAAAACCTGATTGAGATGGGGGTCATTGATCCGGAGGCTGTAGTACAATAGTTGTTACAGGCTGTTTATACACATTTATACAGTCCAAATGGTAAATAATGCATTATGTATCATTGTTAAAATTAATGTTACTTTTCTTGTGATGCTCAGTATAGACCTAAAAATTTTGTTGTCTTAACATCAGTCAATGCTACACCGTTCATTTGCAATGGAACACAGAATTGTTTATTTGAAATGGAAAACTGCATTAAAACCGTTTTCTTTTCGTTTACTATTAATTTGTTATTTTGGAACCAATTTGAAACACCTGATATTGTACTATTTACGGTTTCTTTATTGCAAAGGATGTTCGTATCATCTGCAAAGAGAACCGTTTTTCCGTTTCGAATCGTCGAAGGCATATCGTTTACGTAAAGTAGGAATAGAATAGGGCCTAAAATCGATCTTTGAGGATTTCCACGCGCAATGGGCAAAGAGTCGGAAAGGTGCGTACGTAATGTTCCATCATTCCAGTAAGGTATTTCAACTCTCTGAGATCGTTGTTTAAGGTACGAACATAACCAATCGAGAGCAATACCACGGATTCCATATGAAGGTAATTTTGAAAGTAAAATGTCATGATCAATGACGTCAAATGCTTTTGAGAGATCTAAAAATAATCCAATAGGTGCCTCGTTTTGATCCAATGATGAAGCGACATCTTTCAGAAAAGAAAATATAGCTGTTTCCGTTGATTTTGATTTTCTAAATCCATGTTGGCAATCTGAAAGCGCGTCGTGTTTACTGAGAAAGGTTTCCATTCGTACGTAAAAAAGCCTCTCCAATATTTTTGAAAAAACTGATAGAAGAGAAATGGGCCGATAATTTTAAATTTCATTTTTGTTGCCTTTTTTGAAGAGCGGCTTAATTTTGCTGTTTTGAAAATATCTGGAAACGTTCCGGTGCATAACGATGAATTAAATATGTGAGTTAACGGGTGTATAATGGCATACGCACAGGTTTTTAACAAAGAATCCGGGAATACATCTAAACCGGACGAATATTTATTTTTTAGTTTACCGATTATTTTGAGAATTTCATAGGAAGAAGTTTGGGAAACGAACATCGTGTCTAAAATTTTGGGTAAACTGTCTATTATTGAATTTTGTGGCTGAAGACCATGAGTGAGATCGGCAGCAATTCTCGAAAAGTATTGGTTAAAGAGACTAGCCACTGTTGCCAGATCGTTCACATTTATATCGTTATATTCTAAAACAACATTCTCTACAGGGTTTCTAGCTGATTTGGTCGTATTTTCTATAATAATAATTATAATTTTATATAATAATATTACACATTGCTTTTGTTTTGTTATTTGAGTTCGAAATATCCTGATCGTGTTTCATGATTTTAGCTTGCCTTATGACTTTTCGTAACAATGTTTTGTATTTTTTAAAGCAGATAAGGAAATCTTGAGTTACGTTATGACGTTTAGAAATGAAAGAAAGAATTCGCTTGTTTTTACAAGATGACCTAATCCCTTGTGTTATCCAAGAATTTCTTTTCCGTGAAATATTTAATTTTCTTTTTTGAAGAGGAAAGCAAGTGTTAAAATGAAATGAAAGAGTTGAAAAAAAAGAATTATATTTGTCGTTTGTATCAACAGTATTATAAACCGCTTCCCATGACTCCTGCGTCAAGTAATCAATGAATAATTTTATTTTACTGTTTGTAAACAATCTAGTCATACGTGTATTATTTATTGTGTAAGTATTCTGACGAAGCCTCTGCCCTACCAGCGGTTTTGCGGCCATGGGTTAAGAAGTATGTGTGGTTAGCATGTAGGCATACCTAAGCCGTATTCTGGTCTTCTCAACTTGAGAAGTGAACTCATCGTCAAAGAGCAACATGTACAGGGACATTGCAATGAAAACGCGTACTTTTATCTTGCTCGACCGGCATTCGAACCCGGAGTTGCGTCAAGGAAAGCGAGCACGTTGACCAATGAGCTATCCGCGAGGGCATATGAACCTAATAGACCAGTCAAATTGTAGAAAATAAGGGAAAGTTTTGATGTAGTTTTGAAATTTGGTTCCTACATGGTTTATTGGGTCGCTGAAAACGAATATCAGGTATGCCCACAAAAATTTAGCCCGGAAACTTCGTTTCTTATGCACAAAATATATTAAAATAACTTTTTTCAGTTTTTTTCAAAATAATTCAAAAGCAATCCATTTTTCGTAAATGATAGATAGATATTTATTATTTCTGCAGGTAGGTTTTTACATCCTGGTGGCAGGACACTAAAATTTACATATTATAAAAAGAAATATAAATAAAATTTAACTTTAAATTAATTTAAGATAATAATAATAATAATAATAATAATAATAATAATAATAATAATAATAATAATAATAATATGATAAAATGTTAACAATAAGAGCAAAAATTAAAAAATAATAGAATTAAATGTACATTTTATGGCTGACCTGCACAATTATTTTAAACTATTAAATACACGACATTTTAATTACACGGCACTTCACTTCATTTCATTTCACAACATTTACACTTCACTTCTCTTTCTACTTTTCTATTGCACTACACTTCACAACACGTCACCACACTTCAGTACAATACTACTTGAATATAATTATATATTTAATAAAGCAACATATTTAGTAGAAATTATCCCAATACTAATAATAACAATAGCGATAAATAATAATAATAATAATAATAATAATAATAATAATAATAATAATAATAATAATAATATGTTATAATAAGCCTAATTTACTAAATTAATAAAGTTTACAAATATCATTAGTTAATTTACTTTTAAAACTTTGAACACCTAGAGGAAAGGGTTCCAAGACTGTCGGAGGCAAATTATTCCAGTCCGTTATTGTTCTATTTGTAAAGGAAAATTTTCCAACATTGTTGCTGAGGCCTTTTTTTAAAATTATTTTATTATTTTGAATGGTATACATGGTTCAGTTTTACAATACAAACTTTTTCACGTGTTTTTGATGCTTATGATCTATTTAAAAAAAACTAAACTATTATTACTTTACAGCTATTACTTAGGGAGAGGAAACCCACTGAGCACCTCAGAAAGAATCATCTAAATCTGCAAATTGGATGTAAAATACATGTTTGGGAAATCTAGTTTTTATTCTGGTGGGGTTTATGGGTGCTTTGCCTAGATCGTAATGGGATAGTTGTGTAATTGTTGACATATTAGTGTAAAAATTATGGGATAACAGTGATGTGGTGTATGATAGGTTTTATTTGAATTTCTTTATGAAGCTGTTTGTTTGAAATGAACCAGAGTGCTTTGGTTATTGTTCGCAGGAATTTGTTCTGTATGACCTGGATTTTATGTATATTGGTTTTTGCTGCATTGATCCAGACAGGGCCAGCATAGAGCATTAAGTGTCTAATTATGGCTGTATATATGAGTTTGACATTTTCTATTGTTATTTTACTGTGGTTGTTTAAGAATGGCTTTAATTGAAATAGTTTGACTTTTGTTTGTTGTCTTTTAATGTTTATATGTTCTTTCCAATTGAGTTTGGTGTCTAAATTCAGACCTAGATATTTCACTGTTTTGTTTTGTGGAGTACAAGGAATGACGTTATTGTTCAGTGTGAGAGGTGGTGGTGTTGAAATTGTTTTTAATGAAAATATTTTTGCTGTTCACTTAGATGGGTTTAATTTAATTTTCCATTTGTTTGACCATGAATATATTTGATTTAGATGTTGCTGTAATGTGTTTCTTATTGTATAAAGTGATACGTTTGAACAATGCTGTATCATCTGCAAATTGTCCACTTTTGACTTGTTGGATGTAGGGATATCGGCTGTGTGAAGATTAAATAAAACAGGTGACAATGCGGAGCCCTGACGAAGTCCAGCATATATTGGTTTGGGGTTTGAGAGATGATTATCTACTGACACTGAAAAGGTTCTATTGCTTATGAAGCTATTGATGTTTAGGTATTTTAATTATGATGGTTAGGTATTTGGATGTGCCATTGATTCTTAGTTTGTACATGAGACCTTGATACCATACTCAGTCGTATGCTTGGGAAATATCTAGAAAGGTTGATATAGTATGTAGTTTTCTTTGGAATGCTGTATGGATATGTTCTGGGATTCTTAATAATTGATGTGTGGTTGATATCTTTTCTGTGAGTCCAAATTGGTGTCTGGGAATGATGTCATTTTTTTGAGGTAATTACTGAGTCTTTTCTGAATAAGTTTCTCAAGAATTTTTGATAAGGAGGGTAACAGACTGATTGGTCGATAATTTTCTACATTCGATGGATATTTGTTAGGTTTTGGAATGGGTATTACTGTAGTGTTTCCATAATAGTGGGAAGTAACCTGTTCTTAATGAAGAGTTATAAATATTATTTAAGAATGCTATGGCTTTATGTGGCAGATGTTTTAGGCTTTTGTTGTTTATTCTGTCATGTCCGGGAGCCTTCTTTTTAGGGAGTGTTTTTATTGTTATTTCCTGGGGAGATATGAATCTAATTCTGGAGGGTACATTATAATTAGTAGCTGTTGCTACCTGTGTGATTGTTAGGTGTTAACTGTGTGGGAGTGAGTCGTTGGGTTTAAATGTATTGCAAAATGATTTGCTAGTGTTTCTGCTTTTTCAGTGGGTGAGAATTTTTTCCTGTGTTGGTATTAAGTGGAGGAATGGTATTGTTTGTCTGTGGTCTAAACTGAATTTTGTGATTGTGATACCCTCTACCAAAGAACGAGGGTTCACCGAGTCGGATGTAGATATCTTTCCCAGCTGGATAACCGGCATACGCTTTGTACAGGGCACAGTGTCTTGCCTTAACCTTCCTGATTTTAAGAGACTTCCATTCTACATTCTTCTTATTGCTTCAGAAAGTAAATGTATACGCTCTTCTCTGTACTCTATTCAAATATTCCTGTTGTGAATTTCTATAAGGGTCGCAACAAACCGCCCCGTATTCCGTTAATGGACGAACTAGAGATAAGTAAGCTAATTCTCTCGCTCTCGCTTTCGCAGTACTCCTTTTTAGTATTCGCATAGTAAAATGCAAGAACCTCCAGGCTTTCCCTACTTCACAGTTTACCTGATTTTCCCAACTCAGTTTACTATCAAAAATTATTCCCAAGTACTTACAGGACAAGACTCTTGGAATATTTTCGTTGCCTAAACGATATTGAGTTTCATTATATTTGCGGCCCCTGCCAAACGTGATGGTTTTACTTTTCGAACTATTTAGTGTCATGCCATAAATGTAATCTATCTAGATCACCCTGCAAAATATCCTCGTCTTCTTTTGATTGAATAACTCGATATATCATACAGTCATCTGCAAAACGCCGTACCTTTGAATATACGTTGTCTGGTAGGTCATTCACAAACGCGAGAAACAGGAGAGGTCCAGTAACGCTTCCTTGAGGTATTTCTGTACGATGATTCTTAACGAAATAAAAGAAGATAGAAATACCTGCATTTAAAGTCATTAAGCTTTTTCCTTCTAATGAACGGTTTAGCCGTGAGAGTACTGCCAAAATTCGTGA
Organism: Teleogryllus occipitalis; assembly: GCA_011170035.1. Lineage (NCBI taxonomy): Eukaryota > Metazoa > Arthropoda > Insecta > Orthoptera > Gryllidae > Teleogryllus > Teleogryllus occipitalis. Next base: position 23,353 of record BLKR01002739.1, read on the forward strand.
AATGAATAAAACACACGAAAAAACGAGAATTATCCCACTTTATCTCAAGATAACTTAAACTATCCATTTTCCGTAAATATTAACCAGCTATAATATGATAAAATTGCCTACATTTTATGTGCATAGTGTAATGATTTACGATCATCGAGGTCGATTATCATTTCCTTTAAATGAAAAAAAAAAAATACCAATAGAATGATATAAATTATATTCGAAGAGACAAATGACGGCAGCACCGCGCACGAACATTTTTTTAAAATTAAATGAATGCGCGGAAGAAAGGGCAACGTGACACAAACATTTGATAGCACAATTTTTGAAATCGTTTGAAACAACAATCATCAAAATCGGACCAGGGGTTCAATTAATTTCGAGAATTTTAGTAATCGTGCATTTCAGCGGAATGAAAAAGTATATGTAGGCGCCATTGTTGCCGTAAAGAAAGTTATTACAAATAGTGTTTTTTGTAAATATTAAGAGAACGCCTGAAAGGGAACGTGTTAGAATTTGGCAGAATAAAAGAGCAAAAATTATCGAACTTTTTGAAAGTAGTCACGGTTTTGGAGGACGCCTAGGAGGCGAGATAAAAATTAAGTACTATATTTTCATGTACAAAAATATACGAAACAAGAGACATATTGTTGTGCCGTCATGAGAAGATAGCAAGCGGTGATTTGCAATATTTAATGAAATACGGCATTGAGAGGCGAATCAGACGATACAGTAATTATCGTAGAAATTTTGGACACAATGTAGAAGCCACCACGGGTCAGGAAAACGCTAATAAGTGAGAAGAATAAATATTTTTCGTTATGCTGTTCGGCGCAATAAGCGGGTGATCCGCTTTTGTTCCCCACAAAACCATATAAGCGGGAGGACAACAATGATAGTCAGTCAGAGAGGGCGATGAAGTGTTGCTGAGGGAGTGAGCGTGAAAGCGAGATCCGTGTTAGAGGTTGCAAGAATGTTTTAATTATTGTTATGAGTTTATAACTTTAAAATATTGTATTTATTTGACGGCGCGCGAACTGTGTAAAAAACCGCGCCCGTAAATTGATAAACAGTGGTGATAAAAGAGAGTTTTGTTATTATCGCGATGTAAACAATATTTGTCAGACATTTTGCGTGTTTTGTTTAATACGAATGCCAACGCTATTCCGGCTTGACATTAAAATGGGGCAAGTAATGTTTTCTACGAAAATAACATGGTGTATCGGCGCGTAGTGATTTTGAACATTCGGCGGGAGTTGTAACGCGGGAAAAACCGAAACAGTCATAAAATTGCGTGTGCTAAGGCGAATTCCGCGGGTGATGAAGAAAGTTTCGCGATGGTGGTGTCCATGGAGATGGCGGTGGCCGGAGCATAGCGGTCATTGTGCACTGATGGGGCGCGAGTTGACAACTGGCGACGAACGTGCCTTGCGCCACACACCGCGGTGCCGAACCAACAAACAGGGAAGTGCAATGACTAATTTGTTTTCGGTTACTACGAAGACGCATTCATGTAGAAGACCAAGTAATGTTAAACTTGTATAGATTAAGAGTCAATAAGGCAATAGTTCAGAATGCGCATTCGGTATGAATGAAATTTTTGCAAGTTTTTCAAGGTGAATAGCTTTTATTAAATTTTTGTATCAATTGAATTTTTTTATGTTGTCATTGGAGGGTTTTTTACATTTTTTTTACCTGCTTGTTGTCAGTGTTTAGGGAAAGGAAGGAATCAGCAACAAAAGAGAAACGGATAGAATAAAGCACGATGAATACAGTTGCGTTTATCAGTAAAACCCCTCAATGATGTGTTGTGATTTCTGGTAATTAGTTGTCGACCCACGTGCGCGTTTTTTTTTCTTTTTTTCTTTTTATTGGTCTTGAATTTACATAGATCAGTACTATAGTACTTTTACATATGTATTTTGGTGACTTAAATTAACCTTAAAAATTAACTTCATTCTAAAACTAACTACTTAGGATAAGGGAGCTCATGAAGCGCCTTACTTATTATCAAACTCTGACTGCATGTTCAAGAAAGCTTGAATTGGGAACCTATTTTTAATTTTAGTACGGGAATCTGGGATTTGAGCGAGGTTGAAATGGGATAGGTGGTCGTTTTGGTTGATGTAGGAGTAGAATTTTCTGGAGATCTTGGTAATGAACGGGATGATGTACGGAATATTTAGTTCTTTGTGCAACTGAAGATTTGAAACGAACCAAGGGGCTTGAGTGAATGCTCTGAGGTATTTATTTTGAACTATTTGGATTTTGTTTAAATTGGTTCTTGAGGCATTTAACCAGATGGGACACGCATAGGTCATAATAGGTCGTATGTAATTTTTGTACAGGGCTATTGCGTTGTTTAGAGAGAGTTTGCTTTTGTGATTAATGAGTGGTTTTAGTTGAAGAATCTTTACTTTTGCTTGGTGTGTTTTTGCATTAATATGGTCTTTCCAGAGGAGCTTAGTATCCAGATTTAATCCTAGATATTTGATGTTTTGATTACGTGGCGTCCAGGGAATTGGTGAGTTATTAATTTGCAGGGGGGGAGGGGTGAACATTTGTCTGAGTGTGAAAATTTTTGCGTTAGATTTTACGGCATTGAGTTTGAGTTTCCATTTTGAAGCCCATTCATCTATTTTGTCAAGGTGTCTTATTTCTTATGATGTTGCATGAATAACTGGACCCGTATATGATGGTGTCATCTGCGAATTGCCCGATGTTTGTGTTGGGTGCTACTGGGATGTCAGCTACGTAGATATTAAAAAGGATGGGAGATAACGGAGAACCTTGGGGGAGGCCTGCTTGTATATTTCTGGGGTTTGATGTGTGATTGTCTATTGTAACCGCAAAGGTTCTGTCTGATAGAAAACTAGTTATTGTGTTGAGTAGATATACCGGGGTGCCTATAGATTTTAATTTGTGAATGAGACCAATGTGCCAGACTCTGTCGAAGGCCTGGGTTAGATCTAGACATGTGACGATTGTGTGGTGCTTTTTCTGGAAGGCTTCTTGGATGTATTCATTGATCCTTAGTAATTGATGCGAGGTTGAGATGGAATTGGTGAATCAAAATTGATGGAGGGGAATAGCCTTAGTGTTATTAGTGTAATGTTTTAATCTTTTAAGGATAATTTTATCTAGTAATTTAGCTAGTGTGGGTAGGAGACTGATCGGTCTGTAGCTTTCCGGGTTGTTAAGATTTTTGTTGGGTTTGGGTATCGGAATGATGATAGAGTACTTCCAGTTTAGTGGATAGTAGCCTAATCTGAAAATTGAATTGTAAATATTGTTTAAGAAAGCTGTAGTGTTTTCTGGGAGATTTTTGAGGATGATGTTAGAAATTTTGTCATGTCCCGGGGCCTTTTTATTTGGTAGCAACCTAATCAGGGCATTGATTTCTTCAGGGGTGGAAAATCTGATTCTGTTCGGAACATTGAAATTGGGTGCGAGGGCTGATTGTTTTATAGAGTTGTGGTCGAGCTGATTGGGAGCCGAGTGCGGTGAGAACGATTGAGCAAAGTGATCTGCTAATATTTCGGCTTTTGCTAACGGGACGTAGCACTTGCCTGTAGGCGAATTTAATGGAGGTATGATTGTTCGTTTCTTTAGAATTCGTTTGGTAAATTGCCAGAGTGAATTATTATGAGTGTTTAACGATTGGAACGTAAGAAGTGTGATAATAGTTCTTAATCGCTTTTTTGGATATATTCGTTAATGTATTTAGTTCTTTTTTAATTAAGGGACTTTTGGTTTTAATCCAAAGTCTTCTGGTTCTGTTTCTTGTTTCGATTATGTTTAAAATGGATTTCGGTAGATCGTTGCGAGGTTTTTTGTATGTAGCCGGCGGGTTTTCTTTTATTATTGAACTGATTGTGTTTGAAATTAAGTTGTTTAGTACGATTATAGATTGTTCTATTTCTATTTTTTTGTTTAGAATTTTAAATTTTGGCGTAGAATTGCTTAGTATGGTTTTGAAGGTTTTCCAATTGATATGTTTTGTATTTAAAGTATGTGAGGGTGAGTGAGAAGCTGGGAGTTGCTGTGTCGAGATTATTACGGGGAGATGGTCCGAGTCGAGTTCCCAAAGCGTGTTTGTGAAAAATTTAATTTGAGAGTTGCATATTGCTATGTCGAGTATATCCGGAAGCTTATTTATGTCCTTCGGGATGTGCGTTGCTTCGACTGGTGCTAATATTTGCAAATTAAGATCCGAGATGGTTTTTTGAAGAAACCTACCGGCTGGATTGGAAGTTCTACAGCCCCAGGATGTGTTTTTAGCGTTGAAGTCACCTAATATAATAGACTGATTGGTTAAATAAACCGATGAAATTTGTTGTATGAAGCTTTATTTTAGGTGGTTTATATAGAGCAATTAGAGTGTGAATTTGATTGTTTATTGGTAGGTTTATCGCTGTGCACTTGAGACCTGGACTAGGAGGCAGGTTCGTTTTGATGTATGGAATCGAATTATGTATTAGGAGTAGTACACCTCCGCCTGTAGTTGACAGTCTATCCTGTCTTTGTGTGCTGTATCCGGATATTTTAAAGCTGTCTTTAGGATTTAGATGCGTTTCAGTGATTGCGGCTATTTTTACATTGTTGGCTCTTAAGAAATAGAATAGTTCAGTTTTCTTGTTTGAGATTCCATTGGCATTCCAATTCATGAGGACAAAGTTATTGTTGTGTTGGTGCATTACCAAAGTTATTGATCAACGCTGACGAAATTGAATTTTGAATATTACTGATTAAAGAGTTCACGACCGCATAAATTTTTAGAATTATGAAAAGTTAGCTAGTAAACGGGCATATTAAAATATATAATAGAAGGAGTAGCCGATTTTGTTACAATAGATTTTCTTCCAGGATCAGTGGTATCGCTATTGGTGTGCAAATTATGCCTACATGTTACTGCGGAGTCCGTTTAGTCTTATCCACTTATACTTATTTGTAATTTACATACAGTAAAGTTATCATAAATCTTATATTATGTTTTTATCACATTCTTGCATTTCTTAAGTTGTTATAGGAGTTGTTTTAATTAAGATTTCCAGATTAGTTTATTAATTCGATGTCCTGCAACCCATCTGACAATTCTGTATGATCCGGTCAGACCAGAGCCGGCAAGACCCAATGCAGCAAGTTTTGCAGAGTAGCACCATTTTCTTGTGGTTTGTCCGCTAGTCTGAGTTGTGTTTCACCTGCTGGTGAAAAGAGACATTTGTCTTCATAAGTGTTCTAGTACGTAACACAGTGTTTAACACGTATTTCAATAAAAATTATTATATTTTTATTGAAATTATATCCACATGCTACCTTGTAGCTGTTAGAACAGTCCAGATACATTCTGCGATGTGTGTGGAAGTTTCGTGCCGATGAGACAGCAACGCAAAATAATAGAGTTCCTGAGAAAGCCCTATTACGCCTATTGATATCAAACTGAGAGACCAAGACAAGCCGTGGGCATCACATAAGGCTTGTGGAAGGTGTTTAGAGTAGTTACGACAATGGATGAACGGTGAGAGAACATCGTTGCCATTCGGAATTTCAATGGTGTAGCAAACAACCCACAGACCACAGTATAGATTTAACATTTAAAGGAACATGTTGGCACCAGGGACGACGTACTATTGGTACAGATATTGCGAATCAGACTTTACACACTTTATTTTCTTTGGTTACTGTAACAACATCCCGGAGGTTATGCTGAAAGTAGAATTACCATAGTACGACCCCATACAACGGAGACTTTTTTTCGATGTCTCCAAGCGTAGTTTGAAGTGCGTCCTTTTTCATAATGAAAACAAACTTTCATCCATTTCCACTGATTATTCTCTTATTATGCGAGAAACATATGGAAATACTGAGATGCCGTCGTGTAAACTGAAGTACCAGGAACACAAGTGGAAAGTCGGCGGATTTTAAAGTCATAGGTATTCTGTTAGGTTTTACACGCAGGGTATACAATGTACCCCTGCTTTCTGTGTCAGTAGGACAGTCGAGCAAACAGTCAGCAGGATAGGCTCGCAAAATATTAAAGCTCTTGTTGGCAAGACCGTAATACTGTTATCTCCGCTTCATACCAAATTTGGTCTTACGAAGCAACTCGTCAAAGCTCTAAACAATCCAGGTGAATGCTTTCGGTACCTGTTATCGATTTCCTGGCATCGATAATGTCAAAATGAAAGAGGGTATCTTCACAGATTCAGATATCAGGAAACTTCTATGTGATGATAATTTTGAAGATGTGATGTGCGCTGCAGAACGATCGGCATGGAAATCATTCCGAGATGAAGTCAAAACCTTCCTTGGTAACAGGATTCAGACTACAAACAAATGGATAGAATGCCTATTACTTTCCAAGATTTAGGCTGCTACAAGAACTTAAAAGTGCACATGTTACATTCACATGTTATCTATTTCCCGGAGAATCTAGGAATATTGAGTGAAGTGGAAGGGTACAGATTTCACTAGGATCTAAAGGAATTAGAACGGAGATATCTAGATAAATTGAACAAAAACATGCAGAATACTGTTTGTTACTGTAGATAGAGGATCCAATTACATCTCACACGCTAAAAGCCAAATAATAACAATAATAATAATAATAATAATAATAATAATAATAATAATAATAATAATAATAATAATAATAATAATAATAATAATAATAACAATAACAATAACAAACCTCTGCATGGCCAATATTTAGCTCGTCTCGATAATGTGAACGTTAATGATGAGCTAACACATGCGTGGCTTAAGAGAGGTAAAATGAAAATTGAGTCGGAAGCATTCCTAATAGCACAAGATCAGGCACTACGAACACACCATTATGAGAAGGTCATATTGAAGACAATACAGGAAGACAGATGCCGACTGTGCGGAGAGAAGTCTGAAACTGTTGATCATATTGTTTCAGGATGTCCAATTCTGGCTAAACATGAATACCTGAAAAGACACAATAAAGTGTGCTCATATCTTCACTGGCATATAAGTAAAGCTATGAATGTCCCAGAGATAAGCAATAAATGGTATAACGACACACCTAAACCAGTAACAACAGCTGGGCATAACACCATCTTGTATGATCAACAGATTCACACCGATCGCACTATAATGGCTAACAAACCAGATATAGTGATACGCAGTAAGGCGGAAAAAACATGTCTCCTCATTGATGTATCTATTCCATGTGATGGAAATGTAACAGCAAAGTCTGCTGAGAAATTTCTAAAGTATAAAGATCTTGCAATCGAGGTCAGTCGAATGTGGAATGTTAGAACAGATATTGTGCCAGTAATAATAGGTGCACTGGGCGCAATTCCTAAAGATCTTACGAAGCACTTGACTAAGATCCCAGGCTGCAGTAAGCACTATGAAATTCAGGATATCGTACGGCGCACATTTCGCGCAAGGTGTTGTAGAACCAAATAGATCACCGAATCTACACCTTAGGAAGCTGGGTGCAACCTGGTGTGGATTTTCGTTTACTGCCGGAACCCAAGATCATTCACCGTGAGAAAGGAAGATAATAATAATAATAATAATAATAATAATAATAATAATAATAATAATAATAATAATAATAATCTAAGTTTAGACGTTATAAAATTGAAACTTGGCCATTATGATGTATTTGGTCCAATTCAACTGTGTTGTTCTTCAAATCAGTATGCACAATGCATTGCGTATTTCTATGTTATTTTCATAAGTTTGTAATATAATAGTGTTTAGATGAGTAAAAAAATAGAAAAGAAGAATTTCTTACATATGATCATAAATTAATTGTGAACTTGCCTATATGCCTGTCTCCTATTTCTCGTTTTTTCATTTTGATTTTCCAAAAAATCTTGATGTGATAGAGAAAAACCGACTTCAGATCCGGAATCAGCTTGTCAGAAATATAAAAGATCAGTATTTAAACATTATGCAATGATCGGAAAGTTAAATTCGCAGGTCAGTGTAATGTACACAGCTTTATCCTTAGATCCAATAAATAAGACCGTGATTGTCGTTGTGAGGATCTAATAGATTCGTTCCGAGAGCTCTCTGTAAGCATGCAAATGTGTCCTATTTGAAACCCGGGAAAGACGAAGTTTCTTTTTCCACATTTTCCCTTTTGCTGTTATAAGTCAAATAATTGCAGATAACTTTGTTTTCTTACAAGGAATGAGTGGTTACGAAAACACCTCAGCAATGGTCAATTACACCAAAATGAATTTGTGAGGACCAAGATCACTAATCTTGGTGTGTATAAAATTGTTCCAACTCCCCAAGGTCACTAATAAGATGGTTGCTGATGTTGGTGAACATTTTCTGGTTTCACTATTCGACTCACAGTGGGAAATATGTCTTTACTCGACTAGTTTAGATGCCTTCTAAATCTGCCTTCAGTTATAAGGCAAACATTGCTACACTACCTCTATCTGCAGCACAGAACAAATTCTCAGTACTCAGTTTTATTCAAGTTTATTTTCTGCAAATGCTCCAAAAACTTCAAAACCGTGACTGTAAGAATACTGCGATTAATGATCTAACTTGTCTCAACTGAGTTATAGTAATTAAAAACGCGTCAATGCCACTTGAATGTTGCAGATGGCTATGCAAACTAGGGCTTCCGATCCCTACGTATTGGTAAAGCAGCAGTCCGTCTTCCAAAATAATTTTCTTTTTCATGTTACTAATTAATTTTACTTTTTCGTATACATATATATTCATACACACACACACACACACACACACACACACACACACACACACACACACACACACATACATATATATATATATATATATATATATATATATATATATATATATATATATAGAGAGAGTTATGTAATTCTCCAGAAAATCGATTTCGAGATTTCAAATACGCGATTTGGGGTCCCCTGATACCGAAAAGTGTCTTTTTTTAACATCCGTACGTCCGTCTGCCTGCCTGTCTGTCTGTCCATCTATCTGTCAGTCTGTTCGTCCATGTGTGAACATTACTAGCGCATAAACCACACGTACAATCTATTCAAATTGAAGAATCCATCTGGCTCTAGTTGAAGCTTTAAAATTTTGAAAAACATTCTTTAAAATTTTGGGGTACTTTACATGAAGCCCCCGAACATTTTCATAATTTTCTCAAAAACGGCAAAACAATTTTCTTTTAATTTCTTGAAAGAATGAAGTATAATACACTTATAAAGGTGGTATAGGACCGATTATCACGTTTCACTTTAAATTTCCGAAAATTGAAAAAGTTTGAATTTTTTTCATGTTCCTAAAACTACAAAATTCAAGACAGCAATTTTTCCTTCAAATGAAATTGTTTCCCATAAATAGTTCTTTCATAGAGGTCATGTACATTTTTTTGGAAATTTTAGTAGTTTGGGTGCAATAGTGCGTGCAATATTTGCAATTTTAAAACATTACAAAAACAAGATTTTCTCAAAAACGGCTCCAATTTTTTTCTTTGAATTTTTGGTAGGGTTAATGCAAAACAAACTGTAGGATGACATAAACGGCATATTGCTGTATTCTTTTGTTTTTTCAAAAATCACAACAATTAATTTATTTTACTTGTCTCTCACGTCAGTAATATTTACATTATATGCAATTTCGTTACGTTATTATATTTATGAGTACATATGCTTTAAATAATGTCTATTAAACTTTCTCGAAAACTCAACAGTTTTCTGTTAAAATGAGCTCAAAATTCCGCATTTTCAGAAACGCTCAAATGCCATTTTCTCAAAAATGGCTCCATATGTTTTCTTCAAATTTTTCCAATAGATAGTGCTAAATGCACTGTTTAATATGACATTAAGTTCATTTTTTTTAATTTCACAAATGTATTTTTTTTAAATACATTACGCCGTTAAAATGCACATTTCCATTGATTTGTACACGTTATTCCTTTTTTTGAGTTGAAGTTCTTGAAATAACTTTAAATGAAGTTTTTCAAAAACTTAATAGTTTCCTCTGAAAAAGAGCTTTAAATTTCGCATTTACAATAATGCTTAATCGCCATTTTCTTAAAAACGGGTACACATTTTTCAATGAAAATTTCTATTTACGACGAGGTTTTACTCTTCTTTAATATTCTGAAAGTAATATTTCGGTTGTACAATTAGGAAAGTAAGAAGTTGATAAAATATTTAAAAAAATGTAGTTTGGGTGACGATAGATGGCAGCTGGCCAGAGAATGGAGCAAGACCTTAAAACCAGTCCACACCAAGGAAATTGTTTGAAATTGTTTGAAACAAGATGCAACTTTACTACGAGAAAGTCTGTTTCATTCTGATGCACCTCTAGTTCTTTTTACTTTCTCGCCACAGAGTAGAGAGGAAGTTACGTTATACTGCGCGAAAAATGGCAAATTTTCGGAAGAACAACTCTTATTACAGGGCTCTGGTCACGAAAAAGGTGGATAAAATCCATTTGCTAAATTTAGAGAGAAAAAATCCTCTAACACGCGGTGAAACCAAATTAGGAATTGCAATCCAGCAAAGTGGGATCGCGGAATCCAGCGTGATCCCGCAAGCATCAAATCGCGTAAATTCATTTAAATTGGCCACCTTTAATTCCCTCAGCAATGCATGGCGCGACGCGACGTTGCCGTTCAGTTGTTTGTTTAGCATCTTACGTTGCATGCACACGTTTGAATAGTTGCTCTGCGCCACCAGTCAGTTGTTATTTGACTCGTCACGTGACACGTCAATTATTGTGTAGTTTTGTTTTCAAGTCGATCCGCAAAGTAAATATGTCTGTGTAGTTCTCCTCGAATAACTGTTTTTAATTCTTATTTCAAGCTAATTTCACTGTTAAAAGTACATTTTAAAATATAATGATTCTTTAATTGAGCAATTTACGTAGGGTCTAATAAGTAGGTTAGGTAGATGAAGTTAACTGATACGAGTACGATTTTTTATATTTCAATTGCCAAGTATTTGTACTAGCCACTAGGTATTAGAGTTGGGTATTAAAAGTTATAACAATTAAACATGTTAAATTAAATAAACGGTTAACATAGTTAAAAATATTCACAAGAAAAGAATATTATAACTGGGCAGCGAATTTTAATGAAATGTCATTTCTTTTCACATTAGAACAATGCCGTTTAGTATAGAAATTCATTTTATGTTATGACAAAAGGAACTGACCCATTTTTATAGGTAATTATTTTGCATTTTATTGTGGACTTCAACTAATAAGTCCTTTTTTACCTTTTCCGTCCGTTTTTTTAATTTTATTTTATTTTTTTATTCGTTGCGACGTTGTTGATGCAACGCGTCTCGTAACCCTTGTTGGGCGTTGAGCGCTTTCTGATGGAGTAATCCTCCGTTACTGAGCATACTACACTCTTACACATACTCCGTTACTGAGAATAATCTCTAGTCAAGTCTCGTCACGTCACGTCGCAGTCAGTCAGTGCCTTTTATCCCTTCGGCCAGGGGCTCGACGACGTTAGATCCCGGGGTTCCTGGCCGGTCACCCAACCACGAACCCGCGAGTCTCGAATTCGCTTAACCTTCGTGACTTCACGGAGCGTAGTAAACGAAATCGGCTAGCGCCGCCGTTTTAATGCATTTTTTGGTAATTTCTTTGATTTTAGTGTCATTTTTAATGGTATTTGCTTCAAACAATATTTACAATATGCAACAAATATTCTTCACAGAATTACTCAGTAGCCTATTCGATTTATCGCTCAGAAATTTTTACAGAAGTTGTATGTAATGTAATTCTTGTGACGTATATCAGCGCCATTGCCGGTTCGGCTAATTTTGGGATAACTAAAGCAGACATTTCCTGGTAAAAAAGAGTCCAAACCAAAAGTTTGCAAGCTGAGTTCACTCGATCGAATGGAAGATGCCTCGATTACATCAGTACCGTATCCAACAGCTTGAGTTGTTCATCCGAACTGGTTTAGATAAGATTTTTTATGGTTTACTAGTTCATTGCTGTGTGATTACGGACCTTCAACAAAACACAGAACGGTATTGTTACTACCCTTGCGGGCCTTTCTGATTCTTTATGCCCTCGAGTCTTTTGAATACTTTATGGCCCGCTCTAATACCAACACAACACGTACAACATTTTTATGAATTCGATTTATTAAAGATGTGATGCAAGCAAATACAATAAATAAATGACATAATGCTCAAATAAGTAAAATAACTCGTCATAAACCTTATTTTGCTTAATTGATATGAAAATTGCAATTCTGGAACGTTCCCGTGAATATACTATTGCCACCAGTCACTCATATTTCACTGTTACGTATCATCTTTTTTAAAAAGACATAGTATGTGCGTCTTGAGTAGCAGTACTACTCGTAGTAATAAGATGTAAAGGCACATCAGCTAACATCCTCGAAATGTTATTTTCTTGGTGTTACGATATATTCTAAATAACTTTTTGCAATAGAAGCAAATAACCTAAAAGTACTATTTCATCAACGCACTTTACACTGTTATTCACACTTATATAACTCTCAAACGCACCATAAACATTTTCATATATTTTCCGAGATTTTACTGGAAACTACTATCCGTAGTTTTATTAGCTTTTGCGAGAATTTCCGGAGGAACTTCCTCCGAAGAACTTCCGGAGGAACTATATTCTTTCATTTTGTACGAACAAATTAGTCCAATATCGATTACGCGATATTAGATACACACTCTGTTTTGTTTATCTGACGTTATATTGACATATAACTATTACAATGCATCTTTTCACTTTAGACGGAAGAAAAATTATAGAATGTTTCGAATTTTCGTTTATTCAGCAACAAACTAGTAAACCATAAAGTTCTGTATGCACCACGGGCGTTACTAGATGTTTTTGCCCCTCAGGCGACTTCCAAGTTGGAAGTCGCCTGAGGGGCAAAAACATCTACTTCATACATAAATAAATATGTCACTTTTCTTTGATATTAGGGCATTTTAAAAACATTTTAAGAGCATTTTATTTATATTTCTTGACGATGTTTTAGGTCATCAAAATCCGCTCCCTAATTTTAACTGTTTAAGAGAAAGGACGAAAATTAACAGGAATTATTGCTTTTTAGGTACTATGTACTATGTAGGATCTCTTTCGAGCACTGCACATGAGGATATTGGTGGGAAAAATGAGAAAAACTTGTGGCATTATTTCAAAAAGTCTGAAGAGGGAGGGAATGCAAGATGTCTTATATGTTCTAATTCTTTGAAAATTTGTCAACGTTCTGCCACTGGCTTGAAAACTTACTTGAAAACAAAACACTATATAATTATAGATCAATCACGTCAACAAAACATAGAGTTATTACCTAAAGCATTCACATCATCACAAAATATTGTTGAGGAAGAAATTCCTGAAAAGAAAAGTAAAAATTGATAACTAATTCGTAAATGTAAATTCTGTGGAAAAAATATTTCTAGAATGGTTTGCAAGGATGGTTTTAGTCTTAATTAATTTTGTACGTCTTCAGATTTAAAATATTTGTTTCAAAGAGTAGATTTCAACTTCCGAACTCTCCTAATACAATTAGGTCTACAGGCATTAGTTTTTCAAATACAGCTAAAGATGCCCTTTTTGAGCTACTTGCCCTTTTGACTGGACCATAAGGCATGAGGGTAGCGGTTTCTGTGGGACCGATAATAAAGTCTAAAGCTCTCTGTTCCAGCTGGTCTGAGAATCTCAATTTGCCTTGTTAAAAGCGCATTGTTATTACACGATATAAAAATCTATTCGTTTTTACTAATATTGCCAAGGTTAATCTGGTAAACGATTTCGATATAAGTTTGAAATCTACAATATTTTGCTGAGTATAATTTAGGCTGCGTTTTATAAAAGATAATTAACTTCTATTATTTTAAGGATGATGTTTATTTTTTATACAAATATACTTTACTTTCTTTCTTAAAGAAAATTTTCGTAATTGGTCTTCAAAACAAGAGGAACATCACTGTTTACGTGAACTACCCACGATCATCTCGCCACCTTAAAGCAGAACTTAAGTGCGCATTCTTTTAATTTCGCGCAAATATCTCGAAAAGTAAGTGAAGCGGCCACCTTTTATCCAAACGGACTAAAGACCCGATTTTCTTTTTTATGTCTTCCGATAACGTAATTAGACTTTAAGTAATTGAAGCTCAAATTTGAAATGCATCACATGAATGAATGAATCAACCCGGCAACCCCGGGTTACTTGCTCTAGTTCGGACAATACAAATAAAAACCCAGAGGAGAGGCGAAGCGCTCGGAATTTTCATGCCGAAATTTAGAATAAGGGCTCTCAGAAACGCTGAAGAAGAAGAAGAAATCATAGTGAAAATGAATCCTGCCGATTAGCCACAAAATGTGGTGTCTGATGCAACCAAAAAGTAAAAGGCGTTAATAGAGCTAGAAGGAAAATGAAATAAATCGTAAATACAACGAAACGAAAATGAAGAACGATGATGGCAGTCGAAAATAACGAGATGGCTGAGGAGGCCGCTAACGGAAGTCGGGAAGAGGGGTGTGCAGCGCGCGCGCGCGTGTGCGGAGGCTGAATGTAAGAACGGGAAGCGCTGTTGCGGGCGCGGGGGCGGAGGAGGAAGGGGAAGCTGCAGGAGCAAGCGCTGCGCCACCGATGCATCTCCGCCAACAATGCCCTCCGACTGCCCCCGCCCCCGTGCCGCGCCGCGCCGCGCCTTCGGGCGCGCCGGTCGCCCATTGGCTGCCGTGGAGCCTCCTCGACCCCTCTCGTTTGCCCTCTTTGAAAACGCTCCCCTATTAGCCCTCCTCGCACTGCTCTTTGTATTGTGGTTAAGTTCCGCTTTCTCTAAACACACCGACCTCTCCCCCCGCACTCCACGAAAGCACACTAAAAAAGAGAGAGGAACCCCCCCCCCCAAAAAAAAAGCTGCCATGTTTTTTCTGTAAAAGTCGTGTTCTGTTTGCGCGACCGCGAGTCCCCCGCGGCCTATGGAGGGCTCCCGCCGAGCCGCCCTGCTATGCCTGCTGCCCTACGGCTCTCTCCAATTAGGATAATGGCTCATTAGTGGAGTTCTATTCAGTTTTATCTGTCGAGGTTTGGTCTAGCTGGCATGTTCAAACAGCAGGGTACCCTGCCGTTTTGTTTTTTTTATTATTAGCATTTTCTGCTTCGGAAGTCTATTTGAAGGTTTGGAAGTCCATGGATTACGGAACAGTGAGCATCGAAAAACTGAAGAGTAAATTTCTCTAGCAGCTGCTTGGACTTCACATGGCTTCGGAGGACCTCACCATTAGATTAGAGAGCTGGTCGATTAACACTGAATGAAACCGTCGAGGGGTGTAGGATGGAGACCACAAACTTTTGCGATACACTTCCTTCTTGTACGTGGTTTACTAAATGAAATTGTAATTCTGTGAGAAACATTTTCATGAAGTTATGAAAAATAACACAAAACAAAAAAGAGATGAAACGTCAAAATTAGATCACTTTTTATACTCTGGGAACATTTCAGAGAAGTCGGAAAGAACTGTTACTCTAGAATGCATAGGACATCACTAATCTTCGCCTAAATTCACATGTAAAATTGCTCTTAATTATATAACCAGACATAATATATAAATTAAATATTTTTTGCGAAAAATATCTTAATAAAACTTTCCTTTTGTATTTACTTTTAAAATTAACATTATTTTACTTTTTCATTTAGTGTTCTTGATGGTTTAAACTTGCTTTTATCACTGAAGATCATGAAGTGCACTCTTTCTTTGAGTTTACATAGCCTCGTAATATTAACAATGACAACAGCACCTGCTCTAATTTCGCTCAGGGCAGACGAATAGAATAGAATAAACGTACCATAATGCAGACACCTATTTTTTTCTCCCAGAGTTTTGGATGGTGCGTGTTAATATTTTTTGCCCAAAATAACATACATTGTTACGAAAAAGACGACTCTCATTCACTATTTGGAACTATCAATATCCATTTTTATATAATACATTACTAGTTCCTACGGATACGTAATTTGTCTAAAATCCTATCACACGTGAGCGTGAAATACGCTTATCAGATTTTTACCGTCATTTGGCAGTAGAGTCGTTATTAAGTGACATTACCCCCCCTTCTTGCACCCCCGCAAACAGGTCTCGAAAAATACGAGACCATGGAAAATAGGATCTCCTCGTTTAAGAAACCGAAACATACTAGGCCCATCGCGACCATTTTCTAGAGGCAGAACGGAAAATAGATTTGAAATACTTTCATAGAAACACAATTTAAAGTAGAAAGTACGAAAATGAATGAAATAGTCATCAGGTAGCAATCGTAGAGGTCGTTCATGTCTTCAGGGAGCTCCTTAATATGGTTTGCGGCTTAGAGCAACATGGGCGGCTCTAGGGATGTATCTGCCGGCAGTCCGCGTACCTTTCCCCAGCGCCCGCGTCTGGGACTGCTACGACTTTCGGAATGCTACGAAAGGCGTTATTGCGTACAACAGTGATATTAACGCTACTCGTAATCGGTGTTGAAGAACAAAATCCAGGTCGTGGAATGGGAGTGGACAACATGGGTAGTGTTTGTAGCGGAAATCTGAAGTCGGTAACGCAGTGAGACAATTGCGAGCAATGGTTTCACAAATGTGGCACCGTAAAAGCTAACCAAGTGAATAGTGAAAAATGGTCTGGTGAACTGCGAAGAAAAGATATGAAAGTGAAAGATACCGCTAGAATACCTAAACTTGAGTTAGACCTCGAATATGCATTATGTAAAATACGGGAATTGAACAAGGAAAATGGGTTAGTAAAACAGCTAGAAGAAAAAATAGTGACTCAACCTAATGAACCAAAAGCAAAATGTGTCTAATGATAGGAGACTAGTGTGGAACATTGGTAATTTTGTAAAAGACATGTCAGTACTACGAAATGTTTGCCAAGAGTACAGACCGAGAAACGATGTGCGAACAGATATGTAGAAAAAAATAATCTCGGATCATCAGATATCGTTATTATACACGCGGGAAAAAGGTTGTAAGAACTCGCAGTAACGACTACATTGTGGCCTAACAATGGTGGCTAAAAAGAAATTTCTTGTGCTAAGAAAGTCTCAAGTGGAATGCTGAGAAGGAGAGACATATGATGGCAGCGAAGAGGTGCAATTAACGAAGCTCACGACTGGATTGTGGATCGTTTTGATGGAATAAGTTGATCCAAATGGCTGGCTGAAGGATGAGAACTTTAAGAAAGATGGCCTACAGCAGAACTAAAGTAGGGTGGCCTCCTCTCGTGTTGCTATTGGGGGAAGTTCAAACTCGGAGAGAACCTGACACCCATCGGGGAATTGCAGAAAAAATTAAGATAAGTCGCTAGTAATATTGCAGGTAAATTATAGAAGCTTATTAAACAAACTTGAAAGATTTTGGAATTTAATTAATACGTACAATGCAATATCGAACTAGGTATGGAATCACGGCTTGACCAGGAAATAGTGAATGCTGTAGTATTTAAGAAAGATTTTGTAGGGTATAGGCGAGATTGGCGTGGCTGTGGAGGAAGGTTTTATTTGCGTGAAACGATCGATCACTTTGCTCTGTAGAACGTTGGAAAGATACTGATTTAGAAGTAATAGGCGTAGAATTAAAAACTAGGAATGGTGAACGTACGTGGGATTTAAGAGGCATGAATAGAGCGCTTAACGAAGATTTAGGTGCAATTGAAAAACTCCCTGAATAACATTTAGATAAACATTCAAATAAATACCAATAATTGCTGGTGACTTAAACCTCTGTAACATTACTTGGCAAGGAGGCATGTTCAAAGAGTCTAGGGCGCAGCGTATCGTTAACAAACTGGTCTGGGACAACGGTTTTCAGCAGGTAGTGGGATCGCCGACGAGGGACTTTCTCCTTGCCCTGCCTCAAGATGCCCATACATACTGCGAGGTAGTGCAGGGAATAATGACCATAATGGTATATTTCTAAAGCTTTAAGGGGCGGGCTCGGAGGACAGTAGAACTCCACATAAAAAATCTACATTTTTAGCATAGCGAACAGTTTAGGATTACAACTATTTTTAATAAATAATTACTCGAATTGGGCAAACAAGATGGTCTCTAAAAGAAATATGTCAAAATTATAAAAGAAATAATGATGGAATGGTTAGAGCGTTTGGTGTCACACAAAGTATTCAAAATAAACTCAGACCACGAATAATACAATAAATTAGTGTTGCTACGTACGTTCTCGCGATATTATTAATGGTTATGTTAATCCCTATACAGTATTTGAGTAACTCCCGTGTGTGTGTATGTTCGGATGTGCGGTTCCGTCACTCACTTCAAGATCACTTCCGTGCACCAATCGAGACATATGAGGTGTCATTCAGCACGTCTCGGTCTTATGATAGGGAACTGATAATTTGTTTTCGGATACGGCCAGAAGATTCAAAGAATTTTTTTTTAATTATGCTTTATTTGGAAGGTCGCATGAACTACTAGGTCATTAGCGACCACATTCAAAATACAGTATATACAGTGTACAACAGAGCATTCAACAAAATTTAAAATTAAACCACAAATAAATAATTTGTCAATATAGGTAACTTTACATGAGGACAATTAACAATCATATTCAACAGCAACATAATATAAACAGAGAACATCACCAAAAAACATGTTGGGCATTACTATACATTATTTGATAATACAATATTTGACAATATTGGTGGTTAACAGATTTTTAGTTTCTTACAGCTTATTGAATAGGTTAATTTCCTTTAAAAATGTAAAGACATTTTCAATGTGGTGTTTGTTGTTAAGGATTTCTGGGAGAGTGAGAGGTATTGCATATTTTTTGCGGATATCTTTGTAAATGGGACAGAACAATAATATGTGTGGTATAGAGAGGGCAGATTGACATTGGTCACAATTTTTTTGTATTTCTTTTGTTAGTAAATGCTGATGGGTGAGTTTGGAATGGCCAATTCTTAAGCGGGTGAGCACAGTTTGATATTTTCTCTTGTGAAGGTAAGGAAGGTGGTCATCGAAGATATTTTTCCTGATCTGATGTAGTAGGGTTGGTGATCTTGTCCATTCAGTATTCCAAACATCCTTGTTTCTTTGATGAAGTTCTTTTTTTATGTCATTGTGGGAGACTGCATGCTCTTCCAAAGGTGAATTAATAGAGTCTTTAGCTGCTTCATCAACTAATATATTTCCGGCAATACCTCGGTGCGATGGTATCCAAATGAGAATTATTTCCTTATTGATGTGTAATAAGTCATAATATAAGTTAGCTATTTCATTTACTATAGGTTCCTGGTTTTCGGTATTACTTAAACTTACTAGCACACTTTTGGAATCTGTAAAAATAACAAATTTGTCTTCGGTTTGTTCTTGAATATATTTGAAGGCGAGAAGAATGGCGTATGCTTCGCAATAAAAAATAGAGCAATAATCATTTAGCCTTGATTGTATTAGTGTCTCTTTAATTTGTACTGCACAGCCAGCTCCGATCTCTTTACGGGAGCCATCGGTGAAGATGTGCATATATCCAATGTATTTGTTATATATTTCGTTGAAGTAGGCTTGGTAAATTAACGTATTAGTTACCTTTTTTGGAAGATCATTAAGGCTGATGATATTTATTAGGGAAGGAATCCATGGAGGTCTTTTTTTAACCGTGGTAGTTCGAACAGTAGGAAATGTGAAGTGAATTTCTTCAAGATACTGGTTCAGGAGATAATAAACTGGTTTCGGAGCATACTTTTTCTCTGTATACTTTTCGTAATATTTTCTGGAGAAAACATTCTTATAAACAGGATTATTAGGAGTGGATGATATTTTACAGGCATAAGAAAAGCATAGTTTTCTTCTTCTGATGTGAAGAGGTTCTTCATTGGATTCCGCAAGAATACTCGAAATTGGACTCGTTCGATATGCGCCAATGGCAAATCTTAACCCGGCTGAGTGGACTGGATTAAGACTATTTAGTATTGTTGGCCTAGCTGACTGGTAAATAATTGCTCCATAGTCTATCGTAGAACGAATGAGAGCTTTGTATGTTGATAGTATAACATTTCTGTCGGCTCCCCACGATGCTGATGAAATGGCTTTTAATACATTTAATCTTCGAAGGCATTTAGCTTTCAAATTCTTAATATGTGGTATCCATGTTAGTTTACTATCAAATAATATTCCTAGAATTTTGATTAGGCTAGAACATTTAAGTTGTTGTGGTCCTATTGTAAGTTTTAGCTGATCCGATAAGTTACCCCTTTTATTGAAAACTATACATTCAGATTTGGATTTAGAGATCTTGAAACCTGTCATATTGGACCAATCTTGAAGTTCTTTTAAAGTAATTTGAAGCAGTTCTTGAGATGTTTTAATATTTTTTCCACTTAATGTTATAGTGATATCATCTGCAAACAAATATACTTTCACTGGTTGATGGATATGGTTCGTGATATCATTTATGGCAATCAAGAATAGTAGTACACTAAGCACAGATCCTTGAGGCACTCCGTTCTTTATTGTATATTTGTTCGAGAAAATATTCTTGAATTTAACTTGTAAAGATCTATTCTTCATGAACTGGGTTATGAAAGTTAGTATTTGGCCATCTATCCCCATTTCGTGGAGAATTTTGATGATTCGATCTCTCCAGACCATGTCGTAAGCTTTTTCCATATCTAAACTAACTGTCACAAGATGTTGGTTTGTTATAAAGGCATCACAAATGTCACTATGGATGTTTACTAGATGGTCAGTTGTAGAACGATTTCGTCTGAAACCACTTTGGAATGGTGAAATGTTATTATGATGTTCGAGGTACCAATTAAGTCTTCTACTGACAATTTTTTCCAGTAATTTGCAGAGGGTGGACGTTAAGGAAATAGATCTGTAATTATTCGGGTTGGCTGGATCTTTGTTAGGTTTAAGAATCGGGATAACTATAGATTCTCTCCATTTGTCAGGAAATTCGCCAGTGGTTATTATTTCATTGAAGAGTCGAGTTAGATATTCAATAGCATTTGTCGGCAGTTCTTTCAGAAAAACATTGTATATTCCATCTGGTCCTGAACTTGAATTTCTAGTACGAGATAGCACAATCTCAACTTCTTGTACTTGTACGGGATAATTTAATGTAGGATTACTTGACGAATTTTGTTGAATAATTCTATCCATTGTTATATTTGAATTAGATTTGTATATTTGAAATTCATAGTTAAAGTTACTGTCGCTTGAGTTATTAGCAAATGTAGAAGCTAGAATGTTCGCAATTTCTTCGTTAGAAGAGGTAGTTCTGTCGTTATGTACCATAAATTTAGGGTGAAAGTTCTGCTTGTAGCAACCATTGATAGCTTTGATTTTTTTCCAATTGTCTGCTGGGTTAGAGAAGCAATTTATTGATGAGATAAAATCAATCCAACACTGCCTTTTATTTTCTTTATATATTCGTCTTGCTTTTGCTCGTGTTCTTTTATAATCAATATGATTTTCTATGGTTGGATGCCTCTTGTATTTGTTGAATGAGTGTCTGTATAATTTATTGGCATTTTTGCAGTCTTCATTCCACCAAGGTAATTTTTTCCTTATTGGTTTTCCTGAAGATTTTGGGATTGTTTCATCAGCTGTTTTGAGGATGAGATCAGTCAGTTTCTCAATTTTTTTTATTGAGGGAGATTGAGGAATTCTCCTCTAACATATTAATTTCATTTATTTTTGTTGATAATATTTCTTTGTATCTGTCAAAGTTAGCGTTTTGGAATTTCCATCGAGGATGATAGTTAGTGCAAGCAGACACTGAGGTGAAGTAAGATATGAGAATGGGAAAATGGTCACTTCCATGTAAGTCTTCTGTAGTACTCCAGTCCCATTTAGAAGCAATAGAAGATGAACACATTGTTAGATCAATTACACTGAATCTTTTGTGTGTATTATTAAGGTGAGTGTGTTAATTTTGGTTAAGTATCAATATATTTGGGTCTTCCAATATTGTTTTAATAATCTTGCCTCTACTGTCATCTTTATACGATCCCCACATTAGGCTGTGACTATTAAAATCACCTACCATAATAAAAAGTTTAGGTAGCTGATCTATGATTTTTAATATTTCATTTTCTGTAAAATTATAACTATTAGGGAGGTAGATATTACAGATACTCAAATATTTTCTTCCCATGTTGATTTTGACTGCTGTACATTCAATATTGGTGTTTATATGAATTTCATCTGCTTGAATAAGTGATTTTATATATATAGCTATGCCTCCACTGGATATTCTTGGATTATTTCCATTCTTTAAGTATACAGAATAATTTTTTAATTGTGGTATCACCCTTTCTGAATTATTAGTTTCCTGCAAGCATATTACATCTGGATAATATTATATACTTTACATAGGAGATTACTTATTTAATAATATTAAAGATATAATAATACACATATCAACATCTAGGAATTTAATTTATTTTTAAATTTGTTCAGGCTTTGAGGAAAGGGATCAAAGATTGTCAGATGCAAACCGTTACAGTCTCTAATGGCTCGATTCGCGAAATAATATTTCCCTACGTCCGTTTTCTGAATTCTTGTCTGAATTTTATGCATGTGATCCGCACTGCCGAAATATGTAGGTTTCCCTAATCGACTTCGAATTTCTTTCCACGCTCGAAAGCCTGTGTACGCTTTACACATAGCATAGACACGCGACTTCGTTCTCCTTCTTTCGAGTGACTCCTATACTTTACTCCTGGTACCCCTGAAAGCAAATTTTGATGCTCTACGCTGGACCTTTTCTAGATTTCTTTGCTGCAAAATTCTGTATGTGTCCCAACATATCGCGTCATATTCTAATACGGGTCGTACTGACACATATGCTAGTTCTTCGGCTCTCACTGAAGTCTTTTTCAGAATCCGCATAATAAAATGCAAAGATCTCCAGGCTTTCACTACAACGAAATTTAGTTGATTTTTCCAGTTCAATTTACTGACTAGCTGTACTCCTAAATATTTGCAAGGCGTGACCCGAGGTATAACATTATTCAATTTAAACGCTGTTTCATTGTAACTGCGACCCTTACCAAACGTGATGGACTTGCTTTTTGAACTGTTTATTCCAATGCCGTTTGCTTCCGCCCAGGTGTTTCACTTTGTCTAAGTCTCGCTGCAAATTATTCTCTTTCTCCTCCGAGTTAATAATCCTATAAATTACGCAATAATCTGCAGAGTCGTATATTAGAAGCTAAATTTGTTGGAAAATCATTCACGAAGGCAAAACATGAGTGGTCCGATGACACTACGTTGTGGAATTCCTGACGTGACGTTTCTCGAAGTTGATACCTGTAACTTCCGATTCGGACCTTTTGTGTCCTGTCACGAAGTAGTTCGTGTATCCACGCTACCACTCTAGTGTCTAAACCCGAATCTATTAATTTCTTTATAAGACGATTGTGTGGAACAACATCAAAAGCTTTAGCAAAATCAATTACAATCGCGTCGAATCTACAACCTTCATCAACTACGTCGGCTAGGTCCTGTAAAAGAGAGACTAGCTGAATTTCGCACGAGAAACCATTCCTGAAACCGTGCTGATCCTTATAAAGCCATTCCTTGTCGTCCCATTAATTGTTTACAGACCAGCAATATGAAATGAAAATCGCGCGGTAGAATTTGTAAGATTCGAAGTATTGGCTAGTTTTTATAATAAATTTGCACATTGCCTTGGAACATTGAATTTGAAGAATATAACTTGGCGTCGACGGCTCTCAGCTCGGAGTTTTCAGGAAGACGGCTCGCCCTTCAGGTCAGAGGGCATCTTTCAGATGCTAGCATCCATTCCCTGATCCAGTCGGAGGGCATTTAAGAGATGACAGCTGCTTTTCGTTCATATTTCTAGATAAGATCTCCATCCAACAATGAGACAGCGTCGAGAATCGAAAATTGTTGGTCTGTTGAAACACATACGAAACACACCACTGATCGAAAATGGTTTTCCACACTCATTCTTGTCCTTCTCTTAGAGAGTGTTTCTTGTTTGTCACCACTATTAGGATCTGCAACTAAGTGGAAAATGGATAGTGTGAAGGACGTAGATATACAGAATATGTAAAAATGATTTCTGTAAACATTATTCTTTGCATTAAAATTTTAAAAAATATTTTCTTGCATTGCAATGGATTGTTTATTTGCGAAATTATACAATCAAATACTTTGACTACTAAAGTATATATATATTGAAACGCTCTCCGTTTCTGACAAATTATTTCCGCAACCGGTTTCCGAATTTATATCATTTTTTGGGGCGCCAGGAAAGGGTTGCGATGATTGAGTGATTGATGAAAGAGTTGCGAAATGATAATCAGCTTTTCCTTTTCAGAATGAGAACGTTATAAGTTTATTTATCGATTAATTCTTTTTGACATGAAATGTCACCTTGGTCATGATCGATCGTAAAAATTGTCTATAGCGCTATTACTCTTACTATTTTATATATCCATGCGCTCTTGGACGATGAGGCCAGGAAGAATCCACCGCTCCGACCAATCATCTCTCTTGTATCTTGTTCTCCTCAACTCTCCGCTGCCGGGTTGATGTCCTCCTCAACTTATTGTTTCACTTACTTCCCTATTCTTTGCCACGGGTGGGCACTAACTCCAAGACACATTTTACTTAATCCACGATGCACGAAAGTCTATTTCTTCTAATTAATTCCTCCAACTTTTAACGCGATAAAATATAAAGTTCATCCCCTAAACTACAAGATATGTTTCGAGCCTCTCTTCCCTGCTCTCACGTCCGTATTGTCTTCAAGTCCGATTTGCGCAGTCCCGGTGCCAGAATTATTCAAAAGTCCCAAATAGAATTACGCCCACAAAATATTTATAAGTCCTCACTGCTCAATTATTTCCCGCAAAATTCCACCAATTCCCGCATCTATCATTTACAATAACCTCTGCAGTACGATGTGTACGGTACACGGTCTAAAGCTCATCTATTCAATATTACAAAGTTCTACCCTCAATAACTTTCATACATTCTTCTCTCTTGTTTTACAAAACAATCTCGACTTTCCTTCGACGTCATACCCCATTACCAGTTTACCACCAATCCTACATGCCCTTATATCACAATCTTCTGTCCGTTACTTGCCGCGCTATGTTTATTTACTTCCGCTTCCCTGGTTGCTAAGGAACGCCCTGTCTGCATGCCTATACCCTCAACATTTACACTTTTTACGATGAATTTAATAAATTTTTGTCCTTCATTCCCATCAAAATATTGTGTGACAGTCTGGTATGTCACAGCTTCCCCCCTCCAGAGCGTCATTTTGTTTGCTACAATCTAACTAAATGACAAGACCACTCTAATTACTTTCTTCTTGCTTCATCACACTGGTATTCACTAACACTGTGCACTTCACACTACACATATCTCATCTCTTGCAGCCTTAAAACTATTTACATTTTTTTATATGCCAACATAGTTACCAACCATTTCATTGAGTATGCTTTGATATTATTCTGCCTGCTATTTACTTCCATCCTATGAACAACATATTAATTTAAAATTTCATCTCCTAATTCATCACAAAAGTACACATAAAAAAGAAAAACATTACCCACTAATATATTCAAAATTATATTTACAATTATTTATTCATTTTCAAGAATATCTAGTCATGCGTATCGTCCTTTTTATATGGCTTAATATTTATGTAGTTGTATGCCCCCATTTGTTGACTATTTTCATCCTTCAAGATCACAGCATTTTTGCTTAACACTTTTTCAATCTGGTACGGTCCTTTATACAAAGGAAAAAAATTATAAAACAGTTTTTTATCTACAGACGACACTTGGGGTACTCTAACCAATACTTCATCACCCACATTATATACACCCTTAAAATATTGTTTTTGCTTCAGCTTTCTTTTTGCAGCTGCTTCCCTCAAATTATCATAAATTTTTTGAAATTATTTTCATAATTCTTTCACTGGGATTAGCTTGAGGATTCCGTACCGTAGTATAACATATTTGAACACCAATTCTTCCCATATCTTGCCCCAATTTTCCGCTGGTAAATTGTTCCTAAATCGCTAATAATTTTCTTAGGTACACCGAATTCTTCAAAAAATTAATGACATTGCGTAATGCAACTCCGTGCATTCGCCTTTCTAATAGGATATAATTTCGTAATTTTAGAAAAGATGTCCATTATCACAAATAGATACTGATTTCCAAATTTAGATTTTGGCATCGACCCATATAGATCTACAGCGTATATTTCCATAGATGACATGGGTATTATTGCTTTTCTACTTCCCTCATACTTTTTATTAGGTTGTTTAGTTTTCTGACAAATCTCACACTCACTAATTTGCTTGCGAATCTGTCGCCCCATGTCTTTCCAATAACATTTTGAACAGAATAATTTCAATTTTATTACATCCGAGATGGCCGAAATGTTGATGCGTAGATTGA
Organism: Teleogryllus occipitalis; assembly: GCA_011170035.1. Classification (NCBI taxonomy): domain Eukaryota; kingdom Metazoa; phylum Arthropoda; class Insecta; order Orthoptera; family Gryllidae; genus Teleogryllus; species Teleogryllus occipitalis. The sequence continues at coordinate 49,771 of BLKR01002739.1, forward strand.
ATGAGTTCTCGTCTATGCGCTTCTGGTATCCAAATTTGATACTTGTTCCTCGATTCTGAATCCAATGTAACAATACCCCTTCGTACATCTTCCACATCGAAAATTTCGGATCATCCTGTCGTCAGTTGTTATCCTCTGATAAAAAATGTTTAATTATTCGCCTTCCCATACGATCCTTCCTTTGAATTTTCGCTAATCCCTCCTTTGTCCATTTCGGTTGTATCTTTACTAATTGTACAGCGTTTACTTCTGGTCCTGGACTATTATTTCTTTTCCTGTATCCTGATTCTTGACAAATAATCAGGTAAACATTATCGTGACCTTCACAATATTGGATATCAAAATTGAATTGTTGAAGCCATAATGACCATCTTAACAATCTATCGTTATTTAAATGGCTCCTCATCAGAAAAATTAAAGCTTTATGGTCGGTAATGACGGTGAATGGTTGTCCAATTAATATTATTCTTAACTTTTGTGTTGCCCAAACAATTCCTAAGGCTTCTCTTTCACTAGTGGTGAAATGTCGTTCACTAAGGGTCAACACACGACTTTCTGTGGCGATTATTCTGTTTATTCTCTTGATCAAGTTGAAATAGTACGGCTCCCATAGCAAATCCGCTACTATCTACTTGTAAATACATCCTTTTATCAAAATCCGGGTAACTAATCATGAACGTCTTGTCAAAAAGTTCTTTCAACTTCTCAAACGCTTCTTGACATCTTGCGTCCCATACCCATTTCTTCCCCTTTCTTAACAATTGTATTATTGGGTGTATAATTTCTGAGTAACCTTTACAAAATCGCGAATAATAATTACACACCCCAATTAATCTTCTAACTTCCCTTACATTCCGAGGTCGTGAAAAATTCTTAATCAATTTTCTTTTCCGATCTTGTATTGACATCCCTCGATCGGATACGACGTGCTCCATAAATTCTATGTTCTTCCTCCCAAACTGATATTTTTCAATATTTAGTTTCAAATTATATGTCCGAAAAATCTCAAATAATTGCTTCAAATTTCTCAAATGCTCGTGCATATTGATTGAAAATAACACAATGTCATCGACATACATAAGAATTGTTTCTTTAAGTTTATCCGGAATTACATCATCTAAATAACTAATTAGAGCTGCGCCACTATTCTTTAGACCGAAAGCCATTCTCTGAAAACTATAGGTATTGCCTTCAAATGCAAAACTAACAAATTTTCTTGATTCTGGGTGTTATCCAATTTGCCAATACGACGAAGTAAAATCTAGTCCGGTGAATATCCGAGCTCCTTTTATTTTCCACATCATTTCATCTAATTTTGGCGGATTTTCATGACGAGCGATGGTCTTGCTATAAAGTTTTCTGGCATCGATACTTAGTACAACCCAAGATACACCCACAGAGAAAGCCGAATTTCTAGCAGCCCTTTCTACCAACACATTGACACCCAATGATTCCATAAAAAATGCCAAACACGATGAAATTTTAAAATTTTCAAACGCTCCTCTTTACAACGTTCCTCACAGAATTAAATTCATTTCTCCTAATGAAATTAAACAAATAGTCAAACTAATGCCAAACAAAAAATCTCCAGGACACGATCGAATTAATACTGCAATCCTCAAAAGATTACCAAACAATGTCATCGCATTTTTAAATAATATATACAACTCCATACTAAGAACAGGTTATTATCCCCAATCATGGAAACATTCAATAATACATTCAATAGCAAAACCAAATAAAAATCAATAATGTGCAGAAAATTACAGACCAATCAGTCTTTTACCCATAATGTCAAAAAGTTTAGAAAAATTAATTCTTGTCAGACTAAACACATAAATAAAACGAACGCAATTCTACCTCATCAGTTCGGTTTCATATCCCATTACTCAACGACGCACCAGCTACTGAGGCTAACTGAACACATCCACTCTGCTTTCCAAAAGGGATATCACACCACCACTGTATTTCTGGATGTGTCACAAGCATTCGACAGGATATGGCACCCAGCCCTTTACTTCAAATTAGTCCAAATTGTTACGCCAAAATATTTAATTCAAACCATCAAAAATTTCGTAGCTGTTAGAACTTTCTCAGTAACAGTAGAAGGTCACTGTTCTAACCCCAGAGAAATTGCCGCTGGGTCCCCCAAGGTTCGCCGCTATCCCCAACCCCGTTTAATCTCTACACTGCAGACATTGCTACTTCCCATCAAATAAATACCGCCTAATTTGCTGATGACACGGCATTATATATCTCCGGTACTTCACTACAAACTCACCAATTCCAGCTCCAACAGCATCTAAATCTAATAACAAATTGGGCAAATAACTGGAAAATAAAATTAAATCCCTCAAAATCAGCAGCAAAAATCTTCTCATTAAAAACCTTTGCAAATCCATCCCCGCTTCTCTTAAATAATAACGCTATAAATTGGACCCCGATCACGAAAACAATAAAATATCTTGGATTAAATTTAGATACTAAACTTAACTGGAAACAACACGTTGAAATAAAGGCACAACAGGCAAAAAACAAACTAATCCATGTAAGACCTTTACTAAAATCATACTCAATCTCTCACTGTCCAATGCACTAACGCTATATAAACTCATTCGCCCAACACTATTATACGCATGTTCGATCTGGACCAATGTCGCCAAAACCAATCTTAACAAAATGCAAACATTTCAAAACAAATATTTAAGATTAATAACAAGAGCTCCATGGTTTAATATAATAAAGTAATAAACAACTACATCACGATCTAAGCATAAATGAAATAGCACACCACATAGCATACCTATCAAACAACTTTTACACTAATTTACCCTTCATAAAGGCATCAACTCACTACAGACTCGGAAAAGATCCGAGCTACAAAACCAGAATAAAGAACAGATTCCCGCTCCATTCTGTCCTCCAGATATTTGCAAATTTTGACTAATTCTGTTGAGGTGCTATTTGTTTCCTCTCCTTATTAAAGGTTGTTAAGTACAATTTTAAACTAGATTAAGTTGATTAGATTAAGTCATCTTGCATAATTTCACTTGTAAAACTGAACACTGTAATTTCAACTAAACAATAAATAAATTTTAAAAAAACAACCCTACGTAAGATTATCACTTTTTATCTTATGCTAATACATAATACACACAGACAAATAGCCTTCTCTCTTTTGCACAGATATTCGTTCGGTGGACCTCCCATTACATTCCAATTTTATAACATTTTAATATTATGTGTCTACATTTAAATTACCTTGTATCATATACCAAACATATAATTTTATCATGTATTTTACCATCAGTATCGTATTACAGAATGTATGCATATTCTTCTGAAGAGAGCCATTTGCTGCTGACCGAAACGTTGAATGAATTGTAATGAAATGCTGACATACTGAGATTATGTTTTTTTGTCTGTTTTTTCCCTTTAACCTTTACAATATTAATGTATCTTTATATCATTTTTGGTATGATTTTTATTGAATTACTAACGAACTTTGTTTCTTCTCACGATAGGTTTCTTCTCAATACTTTCAAATCACCCACAGAACTTGGACATCACACGCAAGACCCATTCAGACAACTCCACCGTCTCGTCAGTCAACAATTTGCATGGCCAACAACCATTTCTCATACAAAGCATAACCTCTATAAAACAACTTCTACTTACAATTTGACGAAGGGCGCAGCTCAATCACGATCACAAAAAGTACCTTGATTAAGGTGAATATTTAATTCAGATTGTATAACTATCTGAATAGAATGCAAGTGGATACGTTATTTTGGTAATAAACAATGTAAATGAGAAGAGGTCATGTTTACATGAGACTGCGTTGTCGTTAGCTAGTATGGCAGTGTTCACCTCGATTCCGTCAGTAAATGCGCGTAAATTGGAAGCGGGCGACTGAAGGCTAGCAATCTTTAATTTTATATTTATTTCAAATAGGTTTTAAATAATTTGTAAATGTATAACAGCTCCAATTAAAGGAAACGAACAAAGAAATATTCTTCTAACTTACGTAGCATCCAACTGCTTCAAAATACTTTCATAATTACGATCACGAAGCAAAATTTTCAGAGCTGGGCGACTACGTTTGACCCCAATTACTAAAAAAATACTCATATTTTCGAAAAATTTAACATGACCTTATTTGAAGATTTGCTTTTGATGAACACCTTTCATTAAGAAAAAAATGAATCTTCATAATTGTATTTGTAGGAAGATGTCGAAAACATTTTGACTTTTTTTTTTCAATTTTCGAAAACTCAATGTTTTCAATGAACATCAGTTGCACAATTTTCTTGAAGGTCCTTCAGACTATCCAACAATAAAATTTAATCAAAATCGATGGAGCCATTTTTTTGGCTTTCGAAATGTCCCAGGGGCTTCATGTAAAGTACCCCCAAAATTAAAATACCGGTTTCAAATTCAAGGGACCGCGACATCAGCCAGATCGATTGGGGAATTTCAATTTTGGAGAAAATCGACTGAACGGTTTTAGCTGTTGGCGTTGTTCCTGGACGGACGAGAGACGTTTTGCCGTCAGTCGATTTTCGGTATCAAGGACCCTCTGTACATGGATTCTGGCTATACCACGTGTAAATGGATTTTTTCTACATTTAGCAACTGGATTTATCCACTTTGCAGGGTCCTATAGTAAGAGATTTTCTGCCGAAAATTCGCCGTTTTTTCTCGGAGCATTACATAATCTTCTCTCTACTCCGTAGCGAGAAAGTAAAAAATCGTATCGCCTAACACTCCGTTTAATTGTCCTCTGCAGACAACTGGTCTCTGGTTAATCTTTCGATTCATGTGATCCCTGAGAAAGGAGGTAACGCAAGTAAATATCTATCCTTAAAATTTGGTCTATTAATACTGCTACCATCCCTTTTACGGAACATTTAATTTCAAGGAAACGTTTGTACTGCTTAGGCGTTTATATGCGGTTTTAACAAAATTAGGGCATCCATCTTTTAATCTCTGAAAAAATAGAGATTTGAAATACGAAGTAACACGTCGAACATGACCAAAAGTGAACGCGATTACTTGTGCTCTGAGCGTCTCAATATCTTGACGTTTACGTCGTGAACTTTTCTCAATGACTTAAGACAAAATATCTGCTCCTCTCTGAACCGTGCCGGTACTCATTATTTGTAATTTAAGATTGTTGATAATGGAACTTCAGGTAAAAAGTTATTTTTGATTCAGGTTTTCTGTTTATCCTTCAAAAGTTTCAAATATTTTCATAATGAGAAGAAACACTGTAACGGCAACTTTCTCATTTTGAGCGGTGGTCAATGAGTAGAACACTTTTTTTATTACGTAATTTCATGATGCCTTGTATTGGGGAATACGTGCCGTGTTGCATGCGATATTGTTAAGGACGCTTTGATCTCAAACAGACACAGAGACGAGCTAACCAGTGTGGTTAGTTTCCAAGTCGGGAAGTAGAACTTCCGGTTGCAGAAAGTTGCCTCCCTACCCCGCGTTAGTAGCTCGTAAACAATGCCCCAGGGAATGGGTAGAAAAGCAGTTAGGACACATTTCTTAATTCGCAAAGCAGCAAGCGTCACTGGCTTTCGGCAGAAATTAATCAATGAAATAACCGAGGTACGGGAAGATGATGATATTATGATTATTTTTGGAAATAATTCAATTAAAGAAAGATTAAGCATTTTATTGCGAAGTATGAATATTCAATGCATACTATTGGAATAGAGTAAGGGATTTACAACTTTATATTTGACGGGGTTAAAATTACACGGAGCAAAAGGAACAGTTGCAGTATACCTGATCCATTATACTGTATCAAGGGAACGCATGATAATATAGGCCCAACCAGGTTCACTGTTGCTGTTTCGTGACGGAGATTGTTGGAACGAAAAGTTGCATCGTAAAGAGTCCCTTGTTGCACTCCTCTGAATTCACCTTGTCCGACACGGGTAGAAGCTGCCGAGCCCAAGCGACCTTGTTGGAAGAGTTGGCTTTCTGCTCGGCGTAAGCGAGCAACACAGGTTGGAGGATCCAGCCTACCGTCAAGACGCATCCGGACGAAACATAGAAAGAGCCGACCTTCCGTGTCGGCGTGCACAGCTTTACTGGTTGAAGGGCCAGCCGTACGTGTTGCCTTATTTAAGCATTTCTTATTGGTGTTACAAGAACTGATCGTTGACGGTTATAGGATGGGTTAGGCGTAGTACTTTCTATTAATAGAATATTCATCTATTTTTTATCCAACAACAGATCTGTATATACCTACACAACCAGACACCGTAAAAATGAAAATAATTGCATAAAAATTACGCATTTAGTGATAATTAAATTTCACAATAAGCTTCAAAAGTTTTTAAATTCTACAGTCTGACAGTTATTACTATAGATATACATACATCAATAATGCCTGCATTGTTGTTGAATGAAAGTTATATATTATAGGTTCATTATATATATATATATATATATATATATATATATATATATATATATATATATATATATATATATATATATATATTGTAACACACCCACCTACTACCTTCCAGCCGGTGGCGATAAAGCGTGAAACAATGAATGCTCGTGAAGCGAGCTTTGAATTCTCAGGAAGCAGGATCTTTCGGGTATGAGAAAGGTCTGAACCCTTGACACAATGAATTAGGTAAAATTCTGGTAAAATGAGCATATATTCAGTGAGTAAACAAATTACACAGTGGCACAAATATAAAATAAAGTATGCACTTTGCGTAGATGGTCACTGCAAAGAAAACAGAAACAACAAAAAGAAAAGAACACAACCACAAAAAAATGTGTAGGCGTCACCTCGACTGCCTTAATACTTCAATAAGTACTATTTACAATTCTTGTGCTTCTACCTCTTTCTGAATTATTTCGTGTACCTCATTTAACTTTTGTTTCTTAAGTTTTCTCCGTGCACGGCCCTTTAAGTGATTCTCTACAATTATTCTATCATAGACTGTTCACAGGTGTCAGCCTTAAGCTGCACATTTATTACAATGCTGTGAACTCAAACACAAAAAATAAACGTGACACACACGTTACTTAAATCGTACCCTTTACAAATTATAGACAACTAATTATCCTTGACATAATACAATAAAAGCGTGACTTTCAAACAAGATCACTTTTACACTACATGAAATATCATATTCACTCTAGAAAAGTTGTACAAGGTATGGCATTCAAACAAATTACTGGTGCGTACAGCGAATGAAATCTAAACTGCCGCTCATGCGTTCGAAATATTTCTCCCAGTAATTATTTGGAACTTTCACCTATTTTAGGACGCTTCGCCTGGTATTTAAAGCTACACGATTTCCCAACAAATTGCCACATAGAAGTTGCTAGTTCTTTACCTCGACATCTCCTTCCCGCTTGCCATCAGTTAACCTTGGGATTTTCGGTCGCTCGCAGTCCTCGCCGCGCAACTTGACTGGTTCGATGTTCCACGGTTACACCACTTCCTTCTCTCAATTCTCCGGATTCCGCCACTCGTCCAAATTCCAGACCTTTCTCTCGATCTCTCCGGATTCCACCATCCACGTAATTGGTCCAAGTTCTTCTCGCCTACGCTTGAGTCTTCACTGGAGTCGTCCTTCTGCGTGCCGCGTACCCGTCGTTCGCGCTTCCAGCTTCGAATAACTAGCGTTATTGAATTGAATGCTTCTAGCACTCGGCCGACATACCACACTTTGAGCGTGTGTGATCGTGGCGTACAAAATTAAATGCTGGATTTCGTTTAGAGTCCTTCTGCGCGAATTTATTTCAATTGTGAAACTATTTCAGATTTAAAGCAATCACATCGCTTGCTTTCTTGCGTAATGTTAGTGCTAACACTGTACATGCACTTCACTTCTGAATTCTATCACTCTTACTACCGCGTTTCTCAAATCAGCTTTAACTAAGCAAGTAAAAATATACTCCTGCACTAACCAATTACTATCGCCGATGAATTAGCTTGAGTCGTCGCCGCTGTCGAAATTGAAAGAGAGCTCTCCTGAAGCGCGTCGCGGTATTTATGTGACTCCGCCTGGGGAAATTTCTGGAGGGGTGAATTTTTTCCTCCTTCGCGCCCTCTCAAGAAAAACATGATCCGTAACTTCGGACATTGGAGTGCGAAAACCTGCGGGTAGATGTCGCTTTCTCGGACCATCGCTCCGCCGCGTACTCTGCTTCTCTGTGTTCTGGGCTTTTCTCGTGGCTTATGGTGGCGTTACGGGTTTGTATAATACCGTGACGTCACTATATATATATATATATATATATATATATATATATATATATATATTGAAATAAACTGTGTAATTTAAAACAAATTCAGCCTCACGTTGGCGCGCCATTTGAAATAAACTGAATATATTAATGATTTCTTTATTGTAATTCTATCTTCGGCTTTCTAATATTATTTGATATTATTACAACGTAATCCGTTCCGAATTTGTATAAATGGGCGCCAGGAAAAGATTACGCTAATACTATCATACAAGTCCTTCAACTCTAATTATAAATAAATTAGTTTCCGGCTACCTGGGTCGATGGGTTTCATAGAAATATCACTATTGTATGCTAATATATGATTATCCGATCTGCCATCTATACAGAGTGGTCGAGGAATCTGAAAAGCAAATATATGTCTATCTTGCTACTTCGTTACTAGAATTGGCTCAATGAGAATCATATATTCATTTCACAAAACATGAAAATTGATTAAACAATTTTGGTACTTGATAATTCTACACAATATATAAAAAGACCTTGGTCATGACCTGTTCCAACCTAATAATGTAGTATTCGTCTTCGAGCGCTCTTGGACCATCTTCATTCTTCTCCGACGTCGCTGTCCTCAGGTCCAGATACCATCTCCTCTCTTCTTTTCTTGCAGAAGCACACTTCAATCACCGTTCATCACTGTTTCCGAAGTTAATAAAGTCTAAGTCGTTCGCCAATTTACGAATTCCAAGTTCATCCCACGCGTATGCTGTTAGCATTCCAGTCCAGTTACTGATAAATTCGCCTAAGCCCTCAATGTCCTTCTAACTCGTTCACTTGAAATATTTTAAGTTTTACTGTTCACACATAGCATTCAAATTCAAAGTTGTACCAATATCTACTCCCCAGTAGATGCTTACAAGTCCCAAAAAACTCCCAACATTAATTGTGCTCGATCCGTTCAACACCACGGCATCAGTCAGAATGAATGCCTATCATATTCTTTCAACCCTGCAAAACTCGGTCCATCTTTTCGATTGTTTATTTACAGACAACACTTGATGTACTTCCGTGCCCAGCCAATCCCTAAATTTCTTACAAAATGAACTAGCCGTCTTCACGACTGTCACTGCTTTTTCGGCCAATCCCTGAATTCCTTACAAAATGAATTAGCTGTCTCCGCGATTGTCACTGCATGAAGATTGTTGACCTTGACGACGGCTAGTATATATATATATATATATATATATATATATATATATATATATATATATATATAAAAGAAAGTCGTGTTAGTTACACTATTTATAACTCAAGAACGACTGTACCGATTTGGCTGAAAATTGGTGAGCACAAAGCTTAGAGCCAGGAGACGGACATAGGATACTGTTTATCCCGTTCGACAGCGTTTCTGTGTGAGAACGCACGTTTTCGCACGTTTTCGCGTGATTTCGCATGTTTTCGCGTGAAGGTACTTAACTGAAGAGTGCAACCTATGCACTAAAATACAGGAACAATAATGAATGATTAATCTACTTAATTTTTTTATTTGTATTTTCTAATAAACAATTTAACTTAATAAATCCCAAAATCTGTTTATTTATTGCCTTTAACAGCCGGTCCCTATGATTACAGCTTTGTATTTCTCTCTTAAACAAAAATCAATTAAAAAAACGCTCTGCTACGTAATAGATTTTTAATTATCTATTTAATATCAGAGCGTTTTATTTTAAATTCTTCTTTGTTTGAGAGAAAAATACAAATCTGCAATTGCTTTATTATCACGAGTGCAACAAGGATAGTACAGTTTCTCACAGTGAGTGCGACGCGAGAAAAGATGGGACCGGCTGTTAAGGCGGAACAGAGTTCGCCGGGTCAGCTAGTCTATTTATATAAAAGAAAGTCGTGTTAGTTACACTATTTATAACTCAAGAACGGCTGTACCGATTTGGCTGAAAATTGGTGAGCAGGAAGCTTAGAGCCAGGAGACTGACATAGGATACTGATTATCCCGTTCGACAGCGTTCCTGTGTGAGAACGCACGTTTTCGCGTGATTTTGCATGTTTTCGCGTGAAGGTACTTAACTGAAGAGTGCAACCTATTCACTAAAATACAGGAACAATAATGAATGATTAATCTACTTAATTTTTTCATTTGTATTTTCTAATAAACAATTTAACTTAATAAATTCCAAAATCTGCTTATTTATAGCCGGTAACAGCCGGTCCCTATGATTACAGCTTTGTATTTCTCTCTTAAACAAAAATCAATTCCAAAAAAACGCTCTGCTACGTAATAGATTTTTTAATTACCTATTTAATATCAGAGCGTTTTTTAAAAAATTCTTCTTTGTTTGAGAGAAAAACACAAATCTGCAATTGCTTTATTATCACGAGTGCAACAAGGATAGTTCAGTTTCTCACAGTGAGTGCGACGCGAGAAAAAGATGGGACCGGCTGTTAAGGCGGAACAAAGTTCGCCGGGTCAGCTAGTATATATATATATATATATATATATATATATATATATATATATATATATATATATATAAACAAACTGTCTAATTTTATTTTTAAATTTAATATTTCCTCTACTAGTTTAATATTAATTCAACGTAACCCGTTCCAAATTTATAAAAGAATATGGGCGCCAGGAAAAGATTACGTTAATTCAATTATTAAAATTACTCTTCAACTGCTATTTCCATTAAATTAATATCCGGCTAACTGGGTCGATGGGTCTTATAAGAAATAATCGCTATTGCCTACTAATAGCCGATTATTCGATCTGCCATCTGTACAGAGTAGCCGAGGAATCTGAAAAGCAAATATACATTTCTAGCTACTCATTTGCTGGAATTGGCTAAATGAAAATCATCTTTTCTATTCACAGAAACTTGTAAGTTTATTCAATGTCTATGAAATTTTAACAATACGAAACGTACTTTCGGTCATAACCAGTTTCAAACCTTAAACTGCAGCACCCGTCTTCGCGCGCTCTTGGCCGATGTCGCCGCGTCGACAATGTAGCCATTTCCATTTCTTTCCGGTGTCGATGGCTTCAGGTCCAAATACCATCTTCTTTTCCTCCGTTCTGGCACAAGTGTACTCAAGTCACTGATCCTCACCGCTTCATAAGTTGATAAGTCCCGGTTAATTTGCCTTTTAAAAGTTCCCAGTTTATTTTACGCGTATGCTTAAAATATTAAAGTTCAGCAAACTATTATCTGCTTCAAATACTCCCAGTCCTGTTGCCAACAAATTCACATAAGTTCACAGTTTAAATTCTAGCTGCTGCACTCGAAATATTTCCAAGTTCCTATTTCCGCACATTACATCAATATTCAATGTCCGACAACCATACGCTCCAAAGTAGACGTTCAAAATTCCCAAACTCCCAACATCAATTATCTACACACGATCCGCACAGCACGACGGCATAAGTCGGAATGAATCCATATTCCCCTCTTTCAGCCCTTCAAAACTCGGTCCATATTTCTACTGTTTCTTGTCAGAAAAAATTCGACTCACTTCCGTCAAAATACATTATTATTCCATGCCTAGAAAATCCCTAAATTACTTACAAATTCAACTAGCCGCGCCCCAGACTGTCATTGCTTTCTCGGCCAATCCCCAAACAGTTTACTTTATCAACTAGCCGCGCCCCGTGGTTCAAAGCAATGAAGTTTGTTGACCTTGACGACAACTCGTCTACCGTTGCTATGCCGCCATATTTACATGTCTATCCTTACCATTCACCCTGTTTACAATAAATGTTACGCCATACAATGTCCCACATATTGGTTTGTGATAATATATATATATATATATATATATATATATATATATATATATATATATATATATATATATACATATATAATGAATATTCTGAAACAGCCTGTACCTATAATGATAATGAAACATTTATGTACCACTTAATCATTTATGTGATCAGGTGGATTAAATACACAAGGAGACTAAGAACATGTTTACAGTCATTAGTAATTATTTCAAAAATATTTTATAACTGTTACAAAATGATTTTAAAAACGTTTTATAACTGTTTCAAAACTATTTTAAAACTGTTTCACAAGTACATTTAAATAGCAACTTTTATTACTGATCCCCAAAAAACAAATTTAATTCACATTTATTTTATAAAAATGCCAAGATTTATTTAAATTATGGCTCAATATGTAGCTGAAAATTATTTTCGAATGTATTTGTTGTTTATTTCTTTTAACCTTTCATTTTACAAATTTAATATTCTTGTTTTATGTTTATATTAATTTTGGTTACTAAAAGTTAAATTCTATTAGTCCCTTCATTATACTTATGGTTCTTGCATTCACTAGCACAAAATTCATCTACATAAAATTAACACTTAGTTTACAATTACAATGAATTCATAAATAGTTTACATACTGTTAAAATCAAAAAGTATATGGAAGAAATCACCAACATAAATCATATTTATATTTTTTACTTCTGTTATTTCAATTTCTGTAATCTAAATGTGCAAACATACTATAAAATCAAATCAAATTAGTTAAATTAATTTAAAAACTGGAATTAAAATGTATTGCCCAGCATTGATTTACCTGCTGGGTCTGCAATTTGAATCAATCTCATTGCTTACAAACCTCTTTGCCCATTTGACAATGAATAAGCTCATTGGCCTGCATTTACAAATCCTACACTCCCAACAAGTTAATGTCATAACTATTGTTATTATCACCTGAATGCAACAATAAAAAATTGTGGAGAAGAATGTGCACTCAATAACAGCGAATAAATATAGTGAGAGGTCGGGATAAATCATAAATTTAGTATTGTGTAAGGTGGGAGAAGACTCATCACTTTAGCGTGGGACGAAATGATTGGCCTTCATTTTATTGGATGAGTCAAATAATAAGTTTTCTTAGCAAATTAATAACCAGTTCTGAAGTGACTTTTAAATTTGGCAAGTTATTTTGTTAAATGCATACTTTTCTGGATTGCTTCAAAATTTAGGATTATATTCTTCGAATACTATTGATTAATTTCACACACACATAAATCACTACTCAGTATCACTGGTAACTGACAGTGATACAAGGGAAGGGAAAATAATTAGGTGCAGACTCTTAGTCTGCTTGCATGCAAAAAAAATAAAATAAAATATGTTATAAAACCATGTATATAAAAAATAAAATAAAAATGCATATTTAATTAAATTTTGTAAAATTGCCTATACCAATTCAGAAATTGAAAACAGCAGGATTACCTCTATTGAAGTCATTAAATATTGTTGAAGATATTACAATGTCTTTGAAATTAGTGTTTGCACATGCAAATGTGACTGCCAAGGAAAAATTATATAAACCAATAAATTCAAATTTGATTTAAAACTTCTATGAAATTTAAAGAAAAGAAATTGTGATTCAAGAGCAGAAAATGCAGAATTTGACCTCACATTGGCTCAGATTTCATCTTACAAATATGCTCCAATTACATCTGGTGATGTAGTAGAATGTTCAAAAAGATTCATTTCTCACAAAAGGATGAATTTGACTGAGTAAAATTTTGAAAAATTGTTTAGTGTTCCTGTTTCAAAAGACAATGAAAAAATACCAAGCTAAAATTTGATTGTGCATGTTTTGTCAAATTTTATCTGGCATATGTATGCAGGTTTTAGCATTTTAAAAGGGCACGAGAATCATGTCTAGTAATATTGAATTGTTTTATTTCAAGAGGAAAGTATTTTGTTCACTTGGCAAGGGAAATGTTTCAGAAAATTATCAAGGTCAACACTATTACAACAGTAATGACATTTCTTTGCCCAAAGAATCATTAACACAATCTGAGATATTTTTCTCTGGTAATTTTGAAGATGAATAATAATAGCCAAAATCATTGCATATTTAAGAATGCAGTGTTATCCATACTATATGCCACAAACAGCACACTGTGGAGAATCCTAAATTATGAATAACTTGAAACCTTTTTTCCTTATAAACCAAAGTAAAAATTAATAATCTTTCAAAAGAAAATTACAGATTGTCATACTCGAGGAAATGGATTCGGAACTCTAGTTGTAAAAATATGTCCTGAAAAACCAGCATTTTGAAGTCAATGACACTTTTCTAGTGGGAATGTGAATTTCTTATATTACTCATACTCATTTGTAGTCATTCTGGGAGCATTACTACATTGTACACATTGATACTATAACAGAATTGCAACACAAGTTATATTACCTAATGAGAATTTTAAAATAACTTGCCTGGTCTAAAATGATACACACTAAAAAAATTTATCCATTAATGTACATACATTTTGTGAATACGAATGAAATCACAAAATTCCATGATACTTGCCAAATTAGCAAAATGTATATTGGCATCACATTGAAATACATGTTCATGATCTTGTCATAGAATGCAAGAGGCATTTAGAATTAACAATATCCATGAATATCTGCATCAATGAACCATCACCTGTTTCAATGGCTGATTTCCACCTGTGCCAAAAACTACCTGAAAAATAAAATTAATACAATAGTATTTGAAAATATAATTAAAGCGATAATTATTGAAAAATGAAAAAAATAGAAAGTGTTTTACAACAGTTGTTTTTTAGGAATGCATTATTATTTTGTTCAATTATTTACAGAACATGATTGGCTTTAGTCTCAATTTAAATTCAGTAATCAACATTCTGTACACTTATAACATATGGGAATACTACACAACAATTAATTCTACAATTTCTAATTGCCATTAATGACACTTCAAGACTAAATTAAAATTATTTCAATGAATTGGCAACATAATAAATATTATTTTTTACATTTTAATACGAATTTGCAATGTTTAATTGAATATTAAAAACTAATCAAATAACTTACTAGGTACTTTAGGACTATTAAAAAAAGCACAAATGAGTGCAAAATAATGAGTTTGGAAGCCAAGCCCTCTATATTCACTAAACAATATTAAAATTTGAATTGAAAGGATTCAAACTGATGATGTAAAACGAAATAATGGTTTATCTTGCTCGACTTAAGCTTTTAGCAGAATTTTAGAATTTACATTCAAATAACTTTGAGCTGGATTAATGGCCAAGTTTTGTACGTTATGTCCAATAGAAATGCACATAAACAAATATATGCCTTTCTATTATTACAATTCATGATAGAAATATATACGTACCTAAAATTTGCAATTCCATTCCACCATTATCTTTTAATCTTGGTTCACAATTCTTGTTTGATATTTCAAATAGGCGGTGTAAATGAAGGTATAATTTTCTTTCGAACTTCATTCGCCAATTTTCTCCCAATGAAATAAGATTTTCACTTAAAAGAGGTAATTTAGACTCTGTAGTAAGGAATGGTAAGTAACCAGGAAAGTAACATTAATTTTAACAGTGATATTTAATGTATTATTTACCATTGAACTGTATAATTCTAAACAATATGTAACAAGTATTGTATCGCAGCTTCTGGGTCAATGATCCCCATCTCGATCAGGTTTTTCGTCCAGTTTCCCTGATCCATGAACTGAACAAAATGAACTGTCCTCGCAGGCCGATCGGCGGCGCGACGCTGAGGTCCAACCAGCCGCGTCACACGCTTCCTCCTGACCCTCTCCCACGCTCGCTGCTGACCCTTATCAATCCACGGCTGAAATATCACAGGTCCTTATCGCCCAGCAACACGTATGCAGTTCACACTGGTCTCCTTCGTTTGCAGTAGTTTTGATGCAAGGTTAATTTAACAACCGATGGTTCAAATTAGTTCTTATGGAGTGAACCTACACTTATATTTCTTTAAATCAGGATTTTTCTTAGGATGAACGGATAATATTGCGTTGCGGTCAGGTTGCAGCAAGCTTTGGCGTGCGCGCAACTTCCTGCCCCCCCCCCCCCACGCACTTCCAAGAGCCCGCCGAAGGCCTTGAGACTGGTAGCTGATAAATATATAACGTAATTAGTCTGTCTTTCGACATTCATATTTACATGTGTAACAACGCAGATGGAAAATAATATAATTATTAAAGTTTGTCTCAAACGTCGTTCCCGTTTTGAGCAAGAATGACAGATATATTTTCTTTGCTTGATAAAATCATAATTATCGCATCATGCTTCTATGCTTCTATTATGTAATTGATATAATGTGATATATATATATATATATATATATATATATATATATATATATATATATATATATATATATATATACATATGTATGTGTGTTTAACAGATGTTGAATGCTTTTCAATGTATATTTTCAATACGTAATTAATCTGACAAGGTACCTGGCTGCTGTGGCCAGCTCTGTAACATGATTAGGCTTGATGAGGCCAACAGGTCCGTTTATGAAGCAACATCATCCTCTCAGAAATCACAGGCAGGTTGGTCCAACAAGGCTGGTGGATAAATGTGAAGGAGGGTAAATGTGTTTTCACTCAGCGCATTATTTCAGAAAGTTATTATCAACTTTATTGACGAGGTGATACGAAAGGGTACCCCCGGATATGATGGTAAAAAGTTCCCTGAAACCAAATCATATATGAGTGGTTACATTATAATTCTAACATAAAAATAATATTTTAAAAAGGTCTCCCCGTCTCATCACTCATACCCATCTGCAAACAAAAACGTGTTTTTTTTCACCAAGTTAACCTATTTTATCTGGCTTAAAAATATGATTAATAAGAAAACAATTTATACTATCAGAAAAACATTTATTGATATTTTCTCAGGCTCAAATTCAAACACAAAATAATATTTTTGAAAAAAAATGTATTGTGTCTCAGAATCATGCAACAGGCTTGAAAAAAATCCCAAACGTTCCTCTGAAAATATAAATTGTGATTTTTTTCAGATTTTTTTGACAGCTGGGCTGCAGTTAGAAAAATAAAAATCATTTTCCCGCCTTTAAATCACTTTCACTTTAAATATACTGTAATAATCCAGAACCCCCCCCCAAAAAAACAGTTTTGGTTCAAAGTGTAAACATATGCAGGAAATAACAAGAGTGGGAGGTGAGAAGACAAGAGAGGGCGGCATCGCGCATGAACAATTTTTATAAATTAAAAGAATGCACGATGAAAAACCTAAATAGGCAGTATTAATCGGTAGTACACAATTTCAGGAACCAGTTAAAAGTTGTTTCAAGTAAATCGCGTTAGGGGTTCGGAAGATATAAGCAAATTTAGAATTGCACTTTTGGCAAAGAAATTGGAAATCAAAAGCCATTGTAACTATGGGAAGTTTAATGTGAAAGAGCGATTTTTTCAAATATTAAGAAAACGCGTGAAGCTATCGCGACGAAACTTTTAGAATTGCTAGAGGAAATTTCGCAGAAAATTACGATATTACTCGCAGCTTTGAGAAATATTGAGGGGCCGCAGTAGAAATTAAAAACCAATTTATGTAATTAGAATTAATATAAGAGTAATGACGCATCGCGATGACGTCACAGTTACGTCACGACGCAATAAGACCAAAATTAAGCTAATTTAGCGTTATTAGACACCGTAAGCAATAAAATAAATACCACAGAGATTAAAAAGAATAAGAGGAATTAATAAGGATGTGAAATGACGTTGAAAGACAGAATTCAGTGAAAAGGTTATGATATTATTTGTGAAGACATGCAAGCGATCGGTGAATGTTCGTTGCAAAATACATGAAGAATCTTGACAACAATGAGAATGAGATGGTGTGAAAAATACGCTGATGGTTAGACGTGTGATGTAATGCTCCGCGTAAGACATTGTTCAGTATAAAAATACGCGAGGAACAGTTAATGTTTTTTTTTACTTGATATTGTTATCGGACAAAAACATTCGTAGTGAGAATGCGTGTCAGAACAATAGCAGTTTTGCGTATATATTATGTTTCGCGTAATGGAGTGGTTTCAAAGAAACATAAGTACGCCATGGACAGACAGTAGTATATTAATATTATAACGAAGGTGAAATATTAGAATGACAAAATAGGCGCGCGACGAAGATACTAGTGTGTGGGTGGAATTTCGGCCGTGCAACGTGGTAACGAGAAGCAGTTGCAGTATAATTTGGAAAATACTGCGTGGTATGCGGTATTGGTCCAGGCAACAACGATATATCGCGAGTCGCAATATCCAGCCAGCAAAAAAAGGAAGTGGACGATAACTTTATTTATTTATCTATTTCACGTGTTTTTTGAAAGAAAAGAAAGTCAAGTATGCCTTTGTTGAAGATCAAGTTCTGTCGTAAAATAAATAATTTTAAGATTGAGCCGACAGAATGCGCATTCAGTGTGAATGAGTTTGTATATATATGTATTTGTCAGTGTGAATGAATAGTATTTTTTGGTTTTGTTGTTAAAGTGATCTATGATATGTTATCGTATTGTTTATGTGTTTTGTTTTTGTGGGGTAATTTCATGTGTGTCGTCAGTGGGCAGCAACCCCCATTCATGTATGGATTAGCGGAAACAATAATTTAAAATTTGATGCAGGAAAGAATAAATAATGACGGACATCAATAGGTTCGTCAGCGAATTGACAGAATGTATTCTGATTTTTTTTAGTAGTTTTGATGCAGTCCAATGCCCACGTGCCCACATACCTTGTTTTAGGTCCTGTATAGGGCAGCCACAGCCTCACGCCCATATAAGAAATTTTTTAAGTAAATAAAATAAGAGGTTCTTTGAAAGCATCTAGCGGACGGGCATAAGTAGGGGTGGAAGCTGGGCACAAAGCAATGATGCGATGGTAATTTGGTGAAAGTAAGTAATAAGAAGTGGTAGTATTTCCGGGCAATCATAGAAGGGAGGTGAGAGAGAGAGAGAGAGAGAGAGAGAGAGAGAGAGAGAGAGAGAGAGGGAACGTTACATATATAGGAACGTTAGACACATAGAGGAGGGAGGACGTTACAATACTTTGAAATGGGCTGCAACAGTTCTGTGCATTTATTTTAATGTTTATTATACATTTGTATACATTGCTGTAGCACCCAGTAATATTTTGATTTGTGAATTTAGTTGCAAATTATAATTTTTTAAATATTTCTAATCCGTTACAAAAGTATATCATACACTAAGGAAAGACGATAGTTTTTGGAAGTTTATGCGAAAATAATTCGGTCACAAGTGAAGAATAAGTGGGGGACATGTGGGGAACCGGTTGAACCCGGATTTGACAGACCTATTTTACTGTTTATCGACCCACACATGGTATTTAAATAAAATACACAGACCCGATCAAGATACTGCAATGTGAAAATTTATTTCCGGTCATTCATTAGCACAAGTGAAATAGTCTCACTATGCTGTAGACTTCTAATATTATAATATTATTAAGCCTTTTTATGTACTCGTCCTACTTCCTAAGACGAGAAAGTATTGTAATTGTGCGACGAAAATTGCGATTTTTCAACAGAAAAACTCCTTTATTAAGGGATCTAGTTTCTTGTTCGCATATGTAGGAAAGTACTTTCTCTATCACGTTATGTATTCAGAATCCATGTTTTATGGTTCCTTGAAGGTATAGATTTTTGTCTTGAAATTTATGTAAAAAATTAAATATTTCAAAAGGATCGTGTAATAATTTTTTTTAACGCGCAGTTTTTGCGCAAATGGAGCTTGAACTTAACGCAATGTAAAAAAACTTTTTTCTAAAAGTCTCCAAATTTTTTCATTAACTTTTCTCTCCGTGTAAAAGGACGGTAAAAAATAGAATAAGTTCCATTTTAGGTGAACTGACTGTATTTTCGAAAATTGCAAAAAATTAACATTACAGTAGTCCAAAATTGAAGTTAGAGATTTTTATTTTAAATAAAATATATTATACAAACCAAATATTTCAAAGAAGATAGTAAGCCGGCGGCGCTAGCTGAATTCGTTTACTACGCTCCGTGAAGTTACGAAGGTTAAGCGAATTCGAGACTCGCGGGTTCGTGGTTGGGTGAGCGGCCAGGAACCCCGGGATCTAACGCCGTCGAGCCCCTGGCCGAAGGGATAAAAGGCACTGACTGACTGCGACGTGACGAGACTTGACAAATATAGTAATTAACGGAGGATTACTTCAGAAATAAAAAAAAAGCACATTAATGGAGGATTACTCCCCAGTGCAAAGTTCTCAACACCCCTTAAGGGGCTTGGAGACGCGTTGCGTCAAGGTATAGACGCAACAAATAAAAAAAAGAGTAATTTTTAAAAAACGAGCAGTTTTTGCGTAATTAGTGTTTGAACTTATAGCAATGTATAAAAAAAACATTTTCTTCAAAACAAGTCCAAATGTTTACTTTATCGCAAGGTGCTTATGCAGAATAGAGAAAGTATTGTAATCGTAGGAAAATCAGCGATTTTTTGACAAAAAAAAATTCGCATTTAGGAGGCTCTATGCAATAAAAGTGGATAAAACTTGTTCCATGGTGTAGTAAATTACTTTCTATGAAGTTAGTAGTAAGAAGCCACGCTTTGTGGGTCCTTTTGATTTATTTTATTTATTTATTTATTTACGTCAAAAAACTGTTAAAAACTGTGTATGACGTGCTATGTGGAGAAGTGAATTTTATGCACGTTTTCAAAATTCTGTGATCCCTACACTAAGCCTTATATTACTTGAATTTTGAATACAGAAAAAAAGCTCCGATATAATGACATCTATTTCCAAGGGCAAATCGGCAATACATTTTGGGGCTGGTACCCATAATGTACGTCGACAAGGAATAATACTTCCTGCCGCGACAACATGGAAACGATAATTTTAATAACTATATTTCCCACTGAATTCTAGAAGACGTGCACAGAAAATGAAGTTACATTTATGTCCAGAAGCAAAACAAGGGACCATCTCAGCATTGTTCAATGGATCAGGGAAACTAGACGAAAAACCTGATCGAGATGAGAGTCATTGACCCGGAGGCTGTAGTACAATACTTGTTCCAGGTTGTTTATACACATTTATACAGTCCAAATGGTAATTAATGCATTATGTATCATTGTTAAAATTAATGTTACTTTTCTTGTGATGCTCAGTATAGTCTCTAGTTGTAAAGAAACAGTTATGCAGCAGAAACGATTTCACTTGGGTTTTAACTTTTCTATCGAATTTAATCGTTTAATGTCATCTGGTAGAGTGTTGTAAAATAATGTACATGTATTGTATGTGAATTTTTTGTAATGAGCTGTTGATACTGTCACCTGATGAATATGATAACTGCGTCGAGGGTTACAGACATCGGCGTTTTCTGAAAGTATATTCCCGCCCTTAAGCAAATCATTTTTGACAAACACCACTTCGTAATTCAACAGACGAGGTTGATTCGTAAATCAACAGACAAGGCAATGATAAAATTACTAGTTTAATAAAGAGAGGCTTACAATAATCACGTGGGTGGGATTTGGTTATTATTCGTACAATTCGTTTTTGTAATCTAAAAGTCTGGGAGCTATAACATGTATTTCCCCAGAATATTATGCTCAGGCGGGAATGAACATTCGCGAAATATACACAACGAGCAGTATGAAGGCTAACTGAATTCGAAAGAATTCTGAACGCGTAGGATAATGAACTTAATTTTGTGTTCAATTCATTGAAATGGACGTTCCATTTAAGGTTTGAATTGAGAGGCCCAAAAATGTTGTTGCCTTAACATCAGTCAATGGTACACCGTTAATTTTCAATGGAGCACAGAATGGTTTATTTGAAATGGAAAACTACATTAAAACCGTTTTCTTTTCATTTACTATTAATTTGTTATTTCGGAACCAATTTAAAACATCTGATATTGTACTATTTACAGTTTCTTTATTGAAAAGAATGTTCGTATCATCCGCAAAGAGAACTGTTTTTTCCGTTTCGAATCGTGAGGGCATATCGTTTACGTATAGTAAGAAGAGAATAGGGCCTAAAATCGATCCTTGAGGAACGTCACGTTCAATTGTCAGAGTCGGAAAGGTGTGTACATAATGTTCCATCATTCCAGTAAGGTATTTACACTCTCTGAGATCATTGTTTAAGGTACGAACATAACCAATCTAGGGCAATACCACGGATTCTATATGAAGGTAATTTTGAAAGTAAAATGTCATGATCAATGACGTCAAAAGCTTTTGAGAGATCTAAAAATAATCCCATAGGTGCTTCGTTTTGGTCCAATGATGAGACATCTTTAAGGAAAGAGAATATAGCTGTTTCCGTAGATTTTGATTTTCTAAATCAGTGTTGGCAATCTGAAAGCGCGTCGTGTTTACTGAGAAAGGTTTCCGTTCGCGCGTAAAAGAGTCTCTCTAATATTTTTGAAAAAACGGACAGAAGAGAAATTGTCCGATAATTTTAAATTTCATATTTGTTGCCTTTTTTGAAGAGCGGCTTAATTTTAGCCGGTTTTTAAAATATCTGGAAACGTTCCGGTGCATAAGGATGCATTAAATGCGTGAGTTAACGAAATCATCGAAATTGCAAATTCGAATTTCTCATCTTCATTTGCTACAGTATTTCATGTGATATTAGATTGCAGTTCGATAATGACAATACCACTTCACCGCAATTTGAAAATCTGAGCATTCCTTCGCACTGTTTGGTGATGTTATGGTTCTATGATACACAGTATTGGTTTGTCGAACTTGTGAGCTTTAAAATAATTGGTTTTTGCGACTTATTCTCTATAATTTGTAATGGGTTTTAGAATTGATGGACGAGACGTAATCATGATGCAAGGAGGTGGGTGAGCTCCTCCGATGCACCGATTTTGCTCGTCTCATTAGTTGACGTCACGAATCACGTGAGCACAACACGGACACTTCGTTTGAGAGATCAGGCGTTGGCTGCCTGCCATGTTGTATGGAGAGCGTGTTGAGAAACATTTTGAAAGTGGCAGGAAGTGACAATATTCAACGGCGATCAACCAAAAATAACACGATGAAGGTGAGTTGAAATAAAAGATGCAATATTTAAAAAAAATGCTTCATATATGTTTCAATGGCTTGTAACAGGTGATAATTTTGGCATTTAACATTTCTCCTAATATTGTGATGCAAACTGGTGCCTGAAGCCTGACGTCGGATAGGATGCGGAGAAACCCACCCATCTCTTTCCAAGGCAGAAATTGCATCATTGTAATATTATGTACCCTTTATCAACGTGAGAAAGTACACTACAGGTTTCTTTAAATTTCCTCCTCGTATGTGTTAAAGGGCAGTAAAAAACGGTGCTGATCCACCACCTCCTAGAGTTATAAAGCCTGCTCACTGTTTCGTGACGTCACCGTAGGTAGTCATGGAGAGCGTCGGTCACTCCTCGCTTACCTTTTCCCCAGCATTTCCACGCCAGAAAATCCATTTTCACCCCTTTTGTATTAAAAATTAACAATTCATGATAAAAGTTCTTTTAAGTACATTTTTTAATAAACATTGCTTTTCAATAAGTATATTATCACCTATTTATTGGGAATACAACTGATGAATTTATTGGAAAATATTCAATCTTCTGCAATTTGTTTGATAATCTATCATTTTCTTTTGACAAAACTTAACAAAAATACAGCTTTCCAGCGTAAATGTTTGACTAAATCATTTACTGAATGACCATTAACACAAGCATCATGAACTAATTCTCTCTAAAATATTTTAAGATTGCGGGACAGCAAACATTTCTTTCATTGGTGACTTTTGAAGCATTCCTTATTACAAGGAGTCATTGGGAGCAGTCACCCATTCTAATCTTACATTTTCTTCAGAGCATAATCCAGGAAACTAAATACTCTTCCCTTTTTTAATACAATAGTATATCAATGCATGATTAAAAACTTTGTTCTGAGCACATGGTTTTTATTAACATATTTATTTACAATACAATACATTAAACCTAATTATTTGCAATATAATATACAACACCTATTTATTTACAATATAACACACATCTATTTATTTACAATACATCACTGAATTTATTGGAATGTATGTAGTGTTCTCTGTAATTTCCATTTCCAGACTTTCTCGCTTTTCAGAAGGGCCTTCCCGTCTGGAACACACCTTGGGAAGGTGAGCTGGACAGTTAGGGAACACAGATGGTACAACATCACTTCTTAACTTCGGTATATTCAGTCTGATGACAGTTTCTCTCCTTGTTCATTATCCACCACCTTCTCCCAAATAATGTCATTTTGATGGAAATGAAGGTGGCATCCCTGAAACAAGAAAAAAGAATATACTATATGTATAATATAATAATAACAATAATAATAATAATAATAATAATAATAATAATAATAATAATAATAATAATAATAATAATAATAATATTGAGACTGCATGAGAGGTAAACTAAAATTGTACAGTAGTTAGTCTATAAAATCAAATATGTACATAGAATTTAAGTTTCACTTTCAAATCAATTTTACCAAAGAAAAAAAATTAATTTGAAATTAATTTATGCACCACTGAGACTTTTGCTTTCATACTTCCCTAAGGTAATTCCTTTGACATAAATTATTGTTTTGTTTTAGTAACTTATTCATACAAGTTACAGGAAATCTCTAAGATTGTTAGTGAGGTTATGAATATTTTACGCATTACTTACAATTGAATGCTATAACTTAAGTGCTACTATTCAAAGATTATTTAACTGACAGTTTAAGATTTTACTATCACTATTCACTTAACAGTATAGAGATAATAGTTGCAAGTTCAGCATCTTATTACAAGATAGAATTGCGAGATCTAATAGCAAACAACTTGGTTTCGTGATAGAACATTAGGAATATTACTAAACAATGTCCAAACCCTTAACAACTTACATACAATTTATGCTTTGAATAAATAATAAATATAATAAATGTAGGTTCTACATGTGCATTTGAAGCACAGCCTTACCTCCGAGGATTTGGAAGGAACAAAATCTTCTCTGCGAATATCAGCCGTCTATTTCGTCCACAAAGCAGGATCTTTTGGAAAACCAAATACATGTACTTTCGAGACTTCTTCGCAGTTTCCTCGACACCTCGGAACTACACATTTAAACGGCATATCAAACCGGCAGTATAATACAAGTATGAACTGCACCGAACACACGGACAACACCAGACGATCTCTCGTATCCCATCTCACCTCTCGTATCCCATCTCGATCAGGTTTTTGTCCAGTTTCCCTGATCCATTGAGCAAATGCTGAGATGGCCCCTTGATTTGCTTCTGGACGTAAATGTAGCTTCACTATACGCACGTTTTGTTGAACTTTCCTTTTGCTTGTAGTGGTAGTAGAGCTTAGGGTGAGTTTCTATTTTGTTAACAATACAGAAAAATCAAATCTGTTCGTTCCTTTACCGTTAAAAATAAGTTTTCTATAATTTGGCAACGAAAATATCTAGTTTTTGAAATGTTAATCTCTCGCTTTTTTAAATTTGTTTTTATTATTATTATTATTATTATTATTATTATTATTATTATTATTATTATTATTAGATAGAAATTTATTCTACAATTGGGCAAATGATGCCCGGTGGCAGAATACAAAATTACAATTACAACTAAAATACTAATATATAAAATAATAAATATAAACAAACAAATTGACTTTGTCATTTCCTATATATGCAGATGGCATTTAAATTCCTATACTAAACATTAAAATGCATATACACTAACATATAAATGAATAAACTTACATATTACACAAATATACATACATACAAACATATACACGTATATACATAGAGAGACGAAGGAACCCTCACATACACAAACAGAGCTTATTCAGTCATATTCAGACGAAATGAAATCACTTCACTTCACTTCACTTCACTTCACTTCACTGCATTGCATATAACTTTATCTAAATATTAATTATTCAGTTTTTACTGCAGACTACGCATAATCGCACCTTTCACTTCACTTCACTTCACTATGTTTTCACCCTATTGACTAATTTCCTATATTTTTTTTCTAAAACCTCGCGCTGAGCAAGGAAAGGGCTCAAAAACTGTCGCAGGCTAATCGTTCCAATCTACTATAGTTCTGTTTACAAAGGAGAATTTCCCTACGTCCGTTCTTTGTATTCTTGTTCTAATTTTATATTTGTGATCAAATCTATTTAAATAATCTGGTTTATCTAGCCTTCCCCGAATTTCCTGCCATGCGGAGCAACCAACGTAAGATTTATACAGCGCGCAAAGTCGTGCCCTCTTCCTCCGGCGTTCTAATGATTCCCAATGCGCAGGTGTGTTCTTCCGAAATGTATATTTTGCCGCTCTGTTTTGTATCCTCTCTAAGCTCTTTTTAAGTCCTATTCTGTACGGATCCCAACAACTAGCTCCGTATTCCATTACCGGCCTAACAAGCGAGGTATACGCGATTTCCTTTGCTTTCGTATTACATTTTTTAAGATTTCTCATGACGAAATGCAAAGACCTCCAAGCATTACCCACTACATAGTTCGTTTGTTTCTCCCATCTCAATTTACAATCCAGGAGAATGCCAAGGTATTTACAGCTCGAGACTCTCGGAACTACGTCACTACCTAGCTGATAAGGTTGATGATGATGATTGTATGAAAAGCTCTGGCCCTACAAAATGTGATCGCTTTACTTTTCTTTCCATTTATAGTCATTTTATTAGCTATTGCCCAATCGTAAATTTTATTTAAATCGTCCTGTAGTTGAAACATATCGTGCTGGTCTGCGATTTCCCTATACAATATACAGTCGTCGGCGAAGAGTCGAATTTTTGACGTTATATTTCGCGATAAATCATTTACAAAGATAAGAAACAACAGTGGGCCTATGACACTACCCTGAGGAACCCCGGAAGTAATGTTACCCTTTTCCGATAAGTGCTGTCCAATTCGGACTTTTTGATTTCAATCGCGAAGAAATTCATTTATCCATGCTATTACCCGCCTGTCAATTTTAGCATCAATAATTTTCAGTATCAATATGTCATGCGGCACGACATCAAATGCTTTAGCAAAATCAATAACTATTGCATCCACTCTTCCCCCTATATCAATTACTTCCGACAAGTCTTGAGTAAGGGAAATAATCTGACTCTCACACGAAAATCCATTTCTGAAGCCGTGCTGTCCATGAAATAACCATTCTGATTGATCCAAATGATTTCTAATCGAATTAGATAATAATTTTTCAAACAATTTACAGACTACTGACGTAAGACTAACTGGTCTATAATTTTGCACTTCACATTTTGGTCCATTTTTGAAAATTGGCACTATTAAGGCAGATTTCCAATCATCCGGTACACTTTCGTTGTTGATTGATATATTGAAAAGTCTGACCAAATATGGTATTATTGTTTCCCCTGCTATCTTTAACATGTCAGTTGTAATACCATCCGGACCGCAAGACTTACAGTTTTCATTTTTTTCAAATGTGAACGTACTTCCGTTTGATCAGTTTTGAATATATGATCAACGTCATTGTGCCCTATGATAATTTGGTTAGCTTTTTGTTTGTATACAGAACAGAAATAATTATTGAATACGTTGGCTTTCTCTTCATCGTCTACGATATCTACATTTTGCCATCTTATAGGAGGTGTGACCTCCTGTTTACCTCGCCGGTGACGTACATAGTTAAAAAACTTTGCCCAAGCATTTTCGTTGTCATCTAAGATTAACTTAAGATAAGATTCTTGCGCAGTTTTCTTTTTATTTTCTACTTCTTTCATAATTTGTTGGAATTTACGTAAATGTGCCTCGCTGCAATGCCTAATATTATACGCTTTTCTCATTTTTCTTTTTAATTTGCGAATTTCCGCGTTATAATACACTGGATCTGAATTCTTTTTTATGTACTTGAAAGGAACAAAACATTGCCGAGCTTCCTCAATGATTTCTTTGAATTTCTGCCATATGTTTTCCAATCCCCCTCCTAACTTTTCGAAATCCACATATTTCAGTTTTAGAAAATGCTGTAGTCCACATATGTCAGCTTTACGATATTGCCATATTCTATTACCGATTTTATCATTTCCCCTGCAAATAGTAGCATTTATTTCAAGAATTACGGCCTTGTGATCGCTTATTCCCTGTATAACATCGCAGTAGTATAATATGTCCATCGGTCTAATAAGAAAAATATCTAAAATAGAATGTTGACGCGTTGGTTTATCAACAACTTGCGTCATTCCTGCATCCCAAACTAGTTTATTTATTATTAACTGTATTTTTGTATCGCATAGATCACCCTGCCAATTAATGTCACTTAGATTTAAGTCCCCGCCAATAATATTCGGATTGGTTCTATTTAAATTTTCCGCCAGTTCGAGAATATTCTCAAGAATGGAATAATTACTATTTGGTGGCCTATAACATGCAATAAGATCTATTGTCTGCAAGTTGTCGATTCTTATATCTACTCCTATCATTTCATGCTCAATGCTTTTCCATTTCAAGTTCGCGTTTATACATGATTTAACTAAAATAAAGACCCCCGCGCCTCTAGTTCCCCTGTCCCGCCGAAATATTTTATAGTCGTTCCGACAGATTTCTGAATCTGATATTTCTTCATTTAGCCATGACTCAGTACCGATCACTACGTCCGCATCACACGCCTCAATTAAGTTCCAAAGCTGAATTTCCTTATTAACAACACTTCGGCAATTTACCTGCAACAGCTTAAGAGCTCCTTTACTCACCCCTAATCCTTTCTCGGAAAACGAATCCCGCTTTCGCTGCTCCCCTTCACTTTGCAACGTGCCCCCCTGCAAAGCTCTTCCTCTCGTGTACTTTCTAATCGCTGACGCCGCCGTAGCCGTTGACGCCGACGCTGCCTCCCCCGCTGTCTCCGCCAATGCTGCCTCTCCCGCTGTCTCCGCCGCTTCCTCCACCATTGCCGCCGCCGCCGCGTCCATCCCCGCTGTCGCCTCCGTCGCCTTCACTCTCGTCGCCGACACCAAGATTTCCACCCTTGAGGAAAAACCTCCCTCCCCCTCCACTGTCACCGGAGAGAAAAGCAACACCGCTGGCCGTCCATCTTGTCAATGGTTACGCACAGCTGCGCTGCAGAACCCAGCAACTCTACTAAAGAGCCCACTGAGCTCGGCGACACCTAGGCGGTTCAGATGCACACCGTCACGACCGAGTCCAGTCTCATTAATCCACCCGTTTGGATCTACAAAAAGTAACCCTAGACTCTGTGCCACCCACTCCATGTCACTGTTAAACCGTCTGACTTTTCGAGGCCATACATCCCGGCGGTGGAGCACTCCGCTCAGCACAATCCGAGCACTCGGAAATCTTTTCTTAGCAGTGGCTGCAAGGTAATAAATGTCGCCCAAAAGATGATCAAATAACCGACATTTCTTGATGTTGTTCGACCCCGCGTGTAATAGTGTTTTAGGGTTAACCACATCACAATTTTCGATTTGCCTTCTCATCTGCTCCACTCGTATTCCCGGAAAACAGTGCACTTTCATGGTTTGTCCCTTCCCCACACGACGCACTATCGAATCACCAAATAATCTGTCCACCGTTGATGTTGCCCTCTCCGTCGCCGCCGTCGTCGTCGCCGTCGCCGCCGCCGCACAGTGGTGCATTTTGGCGATTTCCTGGCCAAAACCTCTGAGAGCTATAGTATGTTTTCTACGACGACCAAATTTATTTTGGATTATCTTTATAATGTAAGGGAGCTGGTAACATAATACCATAATAATGCACTGCTTAAATCTGTGAAATATAAATATATGTTTTTCTATATAAACTTGGTTAAATTTTATCAATTCACAAAATTGATTTTAGAAAACCGTAGGGATTACTTACATATTAAATGATAACATTTGGCATAAAGAAGCATGGTATTAATGCCATTTCATGCCCTCTGCCAGAGAAAATTCATATAGTGTCCGAAGAACCGGAAAGGAAGATCACGTTTTCACTAGGGTACATTTCTCCCTATGGTGATATTTGGCTCAGGCAAATGAGACAGAGCATATTTGTTCAAGAATTTTAACTTTCTTTTGGGAACATCCCTCAAGCTGGAAATGAAAGGAACAGAAGATCTCAACAGGCGATTAAACATCTCCTGAATTGGGTAGTCTTGAACATGTTCGCGAGAATCCTTCTCCATACCGTCTTATATCTTTGTGAATAGATTCTATGCATTATTACCATGAATATTTGGAAACATATTTCTTGGCAGTATCCAGTGCGTACTAAAAAAAGTTGTTTGGAAAGCTCTACATTCAGACCAGATTTCTTTGAATTGCATTTGAATAAGTTTCTTGACCATATTCAAATTGTAGTTGCAGTATTATTTCATAAAAAATAATATAATACTAATTTTATAACAATAACAATTTAATATGAATAATTTTTGGTATGTAACTTAGGAGTTAAGTTAACAAATATTACTTTACCTTTCATCGACCGCACACCCTTCCTTAAGACGAGTTTTGATGACACATATTATGTAAATATTACTTTATGTACAATTTTAATGAAATAAAATGTGCGTAATCCGGTCCAGAAGATGTAATGTAATGTAATATATAATAAAATGCCGTCGCCGCCGTCGCCACTGCAACTCCAGAAGTAGAAGCCGACACAGTCCTGCCAAGCCTCACCGCTGGTATAAGCACCGTAGCCGTTGCTGTCGCCATCTTCATGTTACGCAGCTCCCTTTGCGTCTCCTCGAGTTTGGCTGTCACTTTTACGAACTCATTGCGAAGCCGCGATAGCTCGCTTCGCACATTTGCATCCCCGTTTCTGCAGTCCTCACACCCCCAGTTTGCATTAGAAGAGAAACCTCGCCTGGTCGATACCGGACCTGGATTTAATTCCACTCCTCCTATAACTAGTAATGCCGCAAATATAAAAACCTTAAATGCGTCGTGTGTGGAACCGCAAGATGAGTGCGTCGTGTCCACACGGGAACACGCCGCTCACTGCGCCCAACAGCCGATGCGGGCCCGGTAGGCCTCCAGCTCGCAACCCATAATCTCACTACCTGTGCGCGGAGCCCCTAGAGAAACACGTCTGCTCCCAACCGTGTCCAGACACGAACATTATTATTATTATTATTATTATTATTATTATTATTATTATTATTATTATTATTATTATTATCACTATCACAATTTAACTTGTTTCCACACGTGCATCTCGGTTACCATGAACAAGAGATACACGTTCCAACTGTCATAATCAGCACTGGATCAACCATCAATGTTCAGAAACTTCCTCACGATGTTACATGTGTCCAGTATTACAATCTTTTGCATCTGGATGTATAACCCCTTCTTCAGATGCAGTTCAGCTAGGGATTCATGTAGGAACTTAGGAATTTTACCAGTGGCGACTAGAATTATTGGTACAATCGTCACCATTTCCACGTCACTCCACATTTCCTTTATCTCGTTTGCCAGAGGTTGATATTTTAGAATTTTTTCACTTCTTTTCTTTGGAATGTTGTGAGCTAACGGGATTGCGACATCAATCAGATACACCTTTTTGTTTTTCTTGTCATGACATACAATGTCCGGTTTATTAGATGATACAGACCTATCTGTTATTATGGACCTGTTCCAGTACATTTTGTGATTATTTGTGTCAATGACTGGTTCGGGTGTGTACTTATAGTATGGTGTTCGGTTACCCGTCAAAAGGTTGTTATTGTGACATAGTTGCTGATAAACCACTTTACAAACGTCGTCATGTCGTTTTGTATATTCTGAGGATGCTACAGAGCTGCATCCACTGATAATGTGATCTATATTTTCCCTATGTTCTCCACATAACCGACATTTGTCATCACGAACGTTAGTGTCTTTCAGGATAAATTTACGGTAGTTTTTAGTTGATACTACTTGGTCCTGAATAGCTACCATGAAACCCTCTGTTTCCGCAAAAAGTTCTCCCAAGCACAGCCATTTAATTGACGACTTACGGTCCATCAGTTCTCCCTCTATCTGGTATGGATAGCGTCCATGAAGTTGCTTCTCTTTCCAGTTGCTGATTTTCATCTCATTGGTCTGTATTTGCTTTTGTAGGTTCATTTTTTCATCAGACAAATTCAATGGTGTAATTTTCCGGTCAATGTATGTTACAATCCGATGTATCTTGCTTCCATTAGCTTTTTCGTGGAAGTACTGACGCAGTCTCTCCAGTTGTTGGTGATGGAGATTAACAATATCTACGACACCTCTTCCTCCTAAAGATCTAGGTAGGTGGAATCTCTCAACTGCGCTTTTAGGGTGGTGACATCTAAATCTGGTGCAAAGTACTCTGCAGTTTGTATTAAATGCATCTAGTTCAGTTTGTGTCCATTTGACAATACCAAAGCTGTAGGTCAGCACTGGAATTACATAGGTATTTATACCCTTAATTTTCCTGCCAGCACTGAGTTTAGTTTTCAGAATTTTACTCAGACGTGTTTTAAATTCCTGGGTAATGTTAGATTTTGTAATTTTTTGATCAACATTAGATCTTTGTAAATATCCAAGATATTTGTAATATTCCTCAGGATTCATGGCATGAATTCGTTCGTGTTTAGCATTTCCTTCTCCAAGGGTGTAATCCATCTGATGTTGTCACTTTCCTTTCCGCAGTGCATTTAGTTTACATTTCTCAACGCCAAAATGCATTCCAATATCGTTGCTAAATTTTGCAGTAGTGTCAAGCAAATGATTAAGCTTTTCTCTTGTGGTGCTGAATAATTTTAAGTCGTCCATGTACAGCAGGTGGGATAAGCGTACATGATCGATCTTGCTGTTGATTTTTTAGCCCATTTGATCTTTATTTAACAAAGTCGATAGGGGATTCATAGCAAGGCAGAACCATAGAGCGCTAAGAGAGTCTCCTTGGAAGATTCCCTGTTTAATATGTATGTCTCCTGCATTGACATGATTATTTTGCGTGCAAATGTGCAATCTGGTTGTCCACCTTCGCATCTGTGCCTTTAGAAACGATACAACCAATGGGTCTATTTTGTACATATCAAGCATATCAATTAACCAGGAGTGAGGTAAGCTGTCGAAGGCTTTTTGATAATCAATATGAGCTGTATATAACGTCCCTCCTGTTTTCTTCACATGTCCACAGACTGCCGCATCTATGATGAGCTGTTCCTTGCAGCCTTGTGACCCCCTCTTGCAGCCCTTTTGTTCTTCAGCCAGGATGTTATTGTCTTCAAGGTGCTGATAGATCTTATCTGTTATTATGGATGTTAGTAGTTTGTATAAAGTTGGTAAGCATGTAATAGGCCTATATTTCCCGGGATCAGAGCTGGGTATTTTGGATTTTGGGATAAGATAAGTTAATCCATAAGTTAAAAATGATGGTAGGGCTTCTTGATTATTCAGGGCTTTTGTGAATAACCCTGCCATTGTTTCGTGAATGCTGGGAAAGTTCTTAAACCAGAAATTATGTATGTTATCTCTCCCGGTTCCCTTCCAATTCAAAGTTTTCTTTACAGCTCTTTTAACATCTTCAATGTGTATACTATGGTCATTCATCATGGGTATGTCTTCGCATTCATCTTTAACAGTTTGGATCCATTCAGCATTGAAATTGTGGTGCTTACTTTGTGTCCATATGTCTCCCCAATACCTATTCACTTCTTGCGCGTCTGGCATTTCACCTTGGTTCGGTTCTTGAGCATTATCCATCTGGATAGAGCGGTAGAACTGTTTTTCATTTATTTGGAAGAGTTTATTTTGTTTCTTACGAAGGTTGCTTTCGCGGTATCTTCTTAGCCTGTTACTTTTAACAGAAAGAGTTTGTTTGAGTTGATCTAGTACCGTGATGACTGTTTGGTTTCCTTCATTTTTATATTTGAACATAATTTTCTCTGCTTCTCTTTTAATCTTCGCACTACAGTTGTCTTTGAGTGTTTGAGAAAGTCTACCAATGCTCTTACGCAGTGTTTCAATTTGGCGTTGAAGTCGCCGTTCCCAAGGAGGCTGCACAGGCTGAACTTGCTTTCTATCATTGATTAAAATTAGCTTCTGGCCATTAGCTTTAAGTACTGTGACAGCACCAATGAACACAAAGTTATGCAGTAATTCTATATTGTGTATATTCTTTGTTTCATACTGGAGAATTCTATCGACTTCGCTCAAAATGAGATTTGTTTTAGCCCTTATCTGAAGTTTTGGCATTTTCGGTCTTTGGAAAGGGTCAGATCCATAGAATTCGGCATACGATTCCTCCCACTGTTGTTTTACTAAGTTCTCCAGTTCATTTTTGTTGTCAGATGGTGGGGTTTCGTTGAGGTTGATTCTAACGTTCCCATTACTAGAACAAGTTAAATCTGTTAGATTTTGATTTTCTTCCGTTCCTAATTGATGCAGTCCCAACTCTTGTTTTATTTCTTCCTTAATTTGGTATATCTGCGATTCTCGGAGTCGCTTGTTGACTAGTATAGAACGTTTTTGATCAACAATATTTTGGACTGTCTTTGTGGAAAGTTCTGGGTATTTGCCAATAACCATTTGGTACAATGGTTCTCTATATGCTGTTAAGTCGGATTCCAGTTTAGTTATTTTGAGGTAGCAGTAAACGATGTATTCATTCATTTCTTCAGTCCATTTCGTTTTCTGCCTTAGCTTGCCAGCAAGAGTGGTCAGTGGTTGAGTTTCCATTGAAACATCAATTGCTGGTTCTGCTGGAGATGGTGAGTGTTGGGTTCTCCGTCGGTGGTAGGCTGTAGGTTCTTCGGGTTCCCCGGCAGGTGCCCGCCCTGTCAGCATCCTGCCACCATCGGTTCGCATACTGTCACCTCCAGCGATGGCCCCAGAGATGCCCTGGCGCTCCCCAGGCAGCGGCTCTTTTCCGAGGCTTCTCAAGTTTCTTTTCTCCATCACAGATGGGTGCGCCTTTTATACCTACGGCCAGGTATTATGTGCCATTGCCCTGTTCGTCGCTTTTAATCGACATAGCCCGACTCCCACGTGGCTTGAGATGACGTGCGCTCTGACGTACGGTTGGACTTTGGGAGACGAGGGGTAAGAAAGGAAAGGAAAACTAGGGTTTAGGAACCTTTCCAGATGGAAAATGCTTAAGGTTTAGGTAGCGGAAGAAAGTGAGCTACTCGATCCACCCACTTACTCCCGGTGGAGGAGGAGGGAGGAATATGAAAGGGAGGATGTCTAGGTTAGGACAGCGGTCAGCGCCTCTTTGTAGGTAGAGGAAACCGGGCTGACTGCGCAGTCCCTACCTTCCGGCTGGGCACTGCGAGCGATGAGGTCGCCACTACCCTACGCCAATTATTATTATTATTATTATTATTATTATTATTATTATTATTATTATTATTATTATTATTATTATTATTATTATTATTATTATTATTATTATTTTCAACTATTAATAGTTAAATTATTGGGAAGTGATTCTGAAACTCAAGAAAGCGTGCGCAGATGATTTTCTCCCCCATACGTCACATACAGTTTTTGACTAAATAAATAAATAAATAAATAAATAAATAAATAAATAAATAAATAAATAAATAAATAAATAAATAAATAAATAAATAAATAAATAAATAAATAGACGAATTCAACTGAAAACATGGCTGCGCCCAGGCCACCCATGCCTCATGACTACCTACGCCGCCATCTTAGTGACGTCACATACTAGTGAGCAGGCTTTATAACACTCGGAGGTGGTGGCTGATCCCATTTTCGGCCAAGAGATTTTTTTCTTAA
Source organism: Teleogryllus occipitalis (assembly GCA_011170035.1). Taxonomy (NCBI): domain Eukaryota; kingdom Metazoa; phylum Arthropoda; class Insecta; order Orthoptera; family Gryllidae; genus Teleogryllus; species Teleogryllus occipitalis. The sequence continues at coordinate 85,644 of BLKR01002739.1, forward strand.
ATGATGTCTGTTCTACAAAATTAGATCTTTAAACTAATGGTGCTACAACAATACATACTTTCTCGCGTTATTGGATACAGCTGCGTAATATTGAAATATTGCATTTTCTGCGCCACTAACATCTCAGCTATTACTTGAAAACTTGCAATTCAACCCAGAAGCGAGCAACGCACTGTTGCCAACGCAGCGTTGCCAAAACTATGTGCAGTCGCTTGGCGAATAATATCAATTCTTCGGAAGAACGCTTATTTCCATCTCTATTCAGATTTCAACTTGTTTATCGGTATACATCATTAACAGGTGATAAATAACTCTAATACTAATAAACTAAGTAAATCACTAATATTCTACGATTTGTAATATTAAGTTAATTTATTACTGATTTTTATTTATATATTGACTCTGCCTCAAACGAAGCGCAAGACCACGGTGAAGTATCCCGAAAAAAATCTTTAAATGAAAGTACAATATCTGTTCTTCAAGACGGCAAGAAACATTTTGACCCTTACGTGCCTCATATTTAATATAAGATGTTTAAATTAGTACAGGCGCTTATGGAAAATCTTTCGCGGGCGTAGCTTTCTTTAAGTTATTGAAGACGTTATACGCTTAATGTACCTTTTACTTTTATTTAATACGCAGTAAATGATTTTAGGGATCAGATGATATTAAATGGTGTATCATACTTCACCGGGCATTCTGAGTAGTAATTTATAAAAAACTGCAGCGAAATTCATCGCAAACGGATGTACTAGCTCTCGGCCGAGGAATTAAAGTACGTTTTGTTGAGTTCAGTGTTTTCACGTTCTATATAAATGTACCAACCACGCACAATCCGTATTTTAGCCATAAATAAAATTTTTATTTTATATTAATGCGAAAGAAAAAGCAGCAGTTATTATCGCCACAATGGGTGAAACGCAACAAAGACTGCAAATTTGTAAGGGATACACATTTTGCCAATTAACATTGTTGACACCGCTTCTAAGAACGTGAAAATAGGTAGAAAAATATAATAATTAAATATATTTTTGTATTTATCAAAATTACTCGGTTTTTACATGCATTACTTTTTATTGCCACATCTTCTTGAACAAAGAGAAATCGTTGCTGGGTGGACGTGTTCAGGAGCGGTCGTGTATTGAATCGCGAGTGAAGCCTAGTTTTGTGTAAGAACGTGAGACAAGTTCTATCACGGTTGTGATAATACTAAATATACTGTAAACTAGTCTAGGATATAGCTGCAATTGCAGCCTACCACTATGGATTCTTCTGAGTACAGGGGAACCATAACCTCTAACTTGCCTGATAATCAACACGGAAATTCATCAAAGAAATAATACGCCAGTTAAATGACCTCAGATGTATTCCCATCTAAAGATCAAGCAATCGGCATTGAAGAACAAGAGGGGCTGCCTATAAAGTTGCGTCTATTGTGGACTCTAAAGAAATAAGGTTCGTGTCACGTATTTCTAATAATAGAATTGTGTTTTTTTTTCTCTAGTCGAAAGATAGCAGAAAGTTTTACTGATAATAACAAAACAATTAACATTAATAACATAGGATTAGGTTCAGACCACCTATTAATAATCACAAAAGAGTTATCATTTCCAATGTTAGTCCAATAATACCTCACGATGTAATAGAAGCAGAATTTACCAAGAGGAACATAGTAACTGCTACAAAGATTTCATTTATTAAAGCAGGAATATCAGAACTAGAACTGTCACGTATAATGAGTTTCAGGAGACAGGTGTATATTGAATCTGATGACACAGATGAACTCCCAGATTCTCTTGTGATATACTTTGATAACATATCATACCGTATTTTTCTGTCTACCGATAACATGTCTTGTTTCATTTGTAGACAAGAAGGACACGTAGCTCAACTGTGTCCAAATAAACCTAATATAAATGACATGGAAACGTCTGAAAGTTCTACCAGCATGTTCCTAACCTCAACATCAGTACAACCCCACAAACAGTAAATAATGCAATGAAGGAAATAACAAATAACAATTTCCCTCCCCTTCAAAAAAGACACCTACCTTCAGAGTCATCAACTCAACCAGAAAGTACTTCCAGTAAAAAGTCTCAGGGGGACAAGAACACAAGGCAGAATAAAAAGAAAAAGAAACTTGAAAATACTGAAGAACCGTTAAATAACCAAACAAAAACTTTTGAAGAATTAACTGTAGAAATTAGGAGCACAATTGAAACCAATGGGGATAAATATCCACTATCCTATGAACAATTTGTAAGGTTCTTAGAAAACACCTTTGGATCTAACAACCCAGCAATTATCGCAAAAGACTACACTACAGACATACACGGACTAATTACAATTATGAGTGAGAACTACCTCTCACTCTGTGATAGAACAGGTTTACAAGAATATTAAATAAACTTTAAAAAAATATTGAAATACAGAATGAATCTGGATATTCATCAACAGATTAGTAGCTGCTAAACTATTCTTGACATGCTCATCTGTAACAATCCAGGATCCCCAGGAATGAAGACAGGGCAAAGAATAAAGATAAACATGTAATAAGTGGTATTAACATCAAAGGCGGGGACAAATGAAAGCGGTGTCGCGTAGCGATAATTTTTTGGAAGTCTAAGAAGACGCGACAAAATCATAATGGGGACAATATAGTTCAGTAGCGTTTGTCGAGTGAAACATTTTGGAAGTTATTTGAAAGAAATCGGTTCACGCGTTCCAAAGATATAAACAATTTAGTGAAGTACATTTTAAGCACACAACTAGACACGATAGCCATTGTTGTAGCTTAAGATCTAATGTAAAAGGTTGTTTTTTTTTCAAAAAATTAAGTAAACGCGTGAAGCGATTCAAACGAAACTTTTGGCATTAATAGAAGAAATTATGGGGAAAATTATGGCACTACTCACAACGCGGAGAAATTTCGGGGGGCTACGGCATAAAAGAAAATGTAAATTGTATAAGTGGGAAATTCCAAACGAGTCGTATGACGTCAGAGCGGTGGAAGGGGATCGACCGTCTTCAGATTAAAAGAACTTTGGAAATTTTAGATGGTAGAAAACCAAATAGAAAACGGTAATAGCATTCAATTTGAAAATGCATGAGAATAATAAAGAGAGACGACCCAGAAAGAAGAAGATTAACTTAAAAATATATAATATTATATAGAAGACCCGGAAGTGATCGTGAAATGTTCGAAAAAAAAAGAGGAAGTCTCGGGACAACAATGAAAAAAGAACGCGGGGAGAATAGCTTGAGGGAGGACGTATGTTGAAACGCTCCGCGGAAATTAAAAATTTTGTTAGAAAGTTGTGCTAATCACGCGAGCAAAGTTAATTTTATAACGTTTAGTTGTAGCGGAGAAAGTTTAGAAGGTGAAACGCGGAAAATTATTGCAAAATTTCCAAAGAGAACGTTGTTCGCGAATATAAACAGTCGCATCATCAGCCGTGTGATTAAACTCGTTTCGTAAGTAATAAACAGTTATAACGAAGAGACATTAATTATTTAAAAATGAATTTTTCCGAATTACGTGTGTGAAAAATGGAAGGATGCTGCGAATGGACAAACGAAAGGACGCTGCGTATATTTGGCGAGGGTGATGCATGAGAACGGCGCGGTGCAGGTCGCTGAACTCAACGAAAGGAAAGTGCACTAACTTTATTTAAATTGGTAATGCGCATTGATAAGAAGAAAGAATAGACTCATAGCTTCTAATGTACAAGACCAAGTTTTGTCAAATAGAAATAGATTTTAGTGAAAACAAAAAAATAGAATGCGCATTCAAGTATGAATGATTTGGTTTTAATCTTATAGTGTAAATCTTCAGTGTGAATGAGAATTTCGTGTTTCTAGGGTATTGTTTATTGTGTGTTTAGTGTATTGTGTATTGTTTTTCGATTTTGTGTTGTTTGTTATTTGTTATGCCTCTAGCAGAGGAAGGAGAACAAAAAAAACCAGATAAAATAAACGATGTCGAACGTTGTTGGTTCGACATTAAACCAATGCAATTGGTCTTATAAGTATGTGTAGTTAGATGAGGACCTACGCCCACGTGCCCGAATACTACGTCAGGATCCTGTATAGGTCCGCCACAGCCTCACGCCCAGTATTTATATCTGTATGAATAAATATCAGAAAAGCAGCTAGGCAACGGGCAAATTTCAGATGTATGTATTTTTGGCAACCCAACGTCAGGCATAATAGTGGACATTTTGGTAAGAACTATAGATGAAAGGAGCACAGGTAAAGATCGTTACATATTTTTTGTAAGTTAGTTTTGAGAAAGAAAAGCAGAACGGATAGGTAACGTGTACCATTACATATTTGGCAGCCCAGCGTGGGGGCCATTGTAGAAGGTTTTCGGAGGTAGTCGTAGGTACCGTTACATCCTACAATGGAATGTGAATGGATTCTACCCTAGATATAAAGATTACAACTATTATGCCACCAATATAAACCTGATGTCTTATGTTTGCAAGAGTATAACTTCAAAAACAACAAAAGTAGTCAAATAAAACACTTTAAATGCTTCAGCAAGAATAGAGAGAATTCCAATATTGCATGTGGAGGGGTTGCAACATATGGAAAAGAACCTTACTCAACTGTTGAGTTGGATATTGACACTGATGTAGAACTGGTGGCTATCCAAATATCATCCCCAGTTCAAATCGGTATATGCAACATATACTTACCGAACAGCTACCCTTTTGAAATTTGTGAGCTCATCAATATTGTAAAGCAACTTCCCAAACCATTTTTAATATTTGGAGATTTTAATTCACATAATACATTGTGGGGGTCTAAAAAAACCGACTCTAGAGGCAGTAAACTTGAAACTGCCATAGATGAAACAAACATAATGTTATTAAATACTGGGCAGCCTACCCACATTAACATAAGTAATGGAAGTTTAAGTAGTATTGACCTCACATTTAGCTCTATAAAGTTTGCTCAAAAATCCAGCTGGTTTGTGTCAGAATATCCCCATGATAGTGACCACTTCCCATTATTTACTAGTGTCTCTACTCCTGTAGGAATGTCTACCACTAATTATGGAATAAAAAAATGAAACTTCAATCAGGCTAATTGGAATAAGTACTTCCAATTAATAAACATTTATATTAAAGATTTTGACTTAAACTATCAAGTAAGTGAAAATGTGGATGGGCTGATTGATAAATTTTCTCACATTATAAGGAATGCAGCAAATGAATCTATAGGAACTTGCACACCATCACTGAAAACCAAATGCGTTCCATGGTAGAATTAGAAATGTAAAGAAGCAATCAAGAGATCCAATCATGCTTACAATCGATTCAAAAAACATAAAACTGACGAGAACAAAATTGAATACAAACGGACAAGAGCTCTCACCAGGAGAATCCTTAAAGAGAGTAAAAGCAACTCCTGGAATAAATGTGTGTCATCTATTAGCTCACAAAACAGTATAAGAGAACGTGGAGAAAAATAAAATTTGAGATTGCTAAATCATTTTTTTACATAAGTAAAGTACTCCCCAAAATTAAAATATTGATTTGAAATTCAAGCGGCCGTGACATCATCCAGATCGTTCGGCGAGTATCAGTTTTGGAGAATATTGGCTGAATCTCGCGTGTTCTCAGACGGACAGACGTTTTGCCGTTAATCGATTTTTCGGTGTCACGGATCACAAAATAGGGATTCTTGCTACACCACGTGTTAGAGGATTTTTCCCCTCTAAATTTAGCAACTGAATTTATCCACTTTTTTGTTAGTAGGGCCCTGTTATAAGAGTTTTTCTGCCGAAACTTCGCCATTTTTTCGCGCTGCATTACATAACTCTCTTCATAAGTTCCCTCTTAAGCACGAGAAAGTAAAAGTTCATGTAAATTTTAAAAAAAAAATATATTTCGCGAAATTTCTTCTTGAAGGTAATAGGATTAAAAAAACATTTTGTCGTAAACGGCTTTACATTTTTTCTTGAATGGTTTTCATGTGGCGCAGCTCCAATTTTCGTTGAACTCTCTGAATATTCGAAAATTGCATGTTAGAAACAATTAATGAGTCTATTAGTGTTTAATAGTCGGCAAAAGTGGTTGCAAACGTAAGACTGCGAGCGGTAATGCGCATGAATAATTAATTCCATGAACCTGAGTTCGAGTCTCGGCGCGGAGAAAAATTGTACAGGGTGGAAATACTTTTGGAGTTTAATGTGGAAGTGGAATAATTATGCGTGGCCTTTACAAATAATGTGAGAAGGCTTGTCCTGTTGTGGTCCCTCTAGTTAAATTTGCAAAAGTAATGTTATATAATAATTTGAAGAAGTAATTTGAGAAAATTTAGAAAACGTCGATATTTTAAACATTGTATATAATGTCTCAAAATTAGAAGATTCCTTTAAAATTCGCAGGTACTGTGGGTAGAAGCCCAATTTTTCTTTGTGAAAAAAATATCAAGCGATGTTTTTTTTATTCTTAAACGAACAGATGTTTTGAAAGAAAAATAACTTTTTTCATAATAGTACCACAGCGACTCCCATAACATATATTTTCTTCCTGTGTATTACAGTGTATTTCATGTATAACATGTATTTTATTCTTATGTATTACCTGACGATGGGGCCACAATGTGCCCCGAAACATTGGTAAATGAAGTTATGTGATTCTTAACCTTTTAAATGTCTGTCTAAAGTATTAAGGTGTAACAAAGGAAAATTAACAAATAAAACAGAGACAGGCACACACAAAAAATTAAAAAACTTTCACGGGTCTACGTACACGGAAAAAGTAACTGGAAATTCACATAATTCCAATAATTGCCTGGAAAGTTAATTGTTCGTGTTTGGTATGAGCCTATCCCCTTTTGCAATCTATAATTTAACCTGGTTCTGAAAAAAGTTGGGAAACAGTATTGTCTTAATAATGAATTATAAGGACTAGGGGAATCGGGGCTAGTTGTGACAGGGGCAAGTTGTGACATCGTGTTTACGGACCGAACCAATAGAGCACAGCTCGTGAGTTTGCAAGCACATTTCAAACCTTTGCCTTAGTGTGCTCTATGAGTTGCTGCGGGAACCGCTGCTTGATTTGCTTATTTACGAACGTTTTGTTTTACGCGTAGTGAAGTAAAAATATATCGTATTGTTGCAGTCAACCTTAGGAACAATAAATCTGAGGTATGTTCAACCACTCAGTAGAATTGAAAAATTTACTTCTTCTACTCCAATTGTATAATTTTGTCATTTGATGCCTGCAACCTGTTGCATAATGATACTCATTACGATACAGATTTCATTATGATACAGGTTCTTGGCCAATAACAGACCAATTAACTGAATTTTTAAGAGGTCATTAATGAATATGAGAAAAAGGATCGCTGATAACACAGATCCTTGCCGCACTCTTTTTTCGACTATGCCTGAATTACTGTAACAGTTACTTATTTTCACTATTTGTTCCCGTTCAGAGAGGAACTGATTAAAATTTCATTCTAAAGCTACATCTCTTATTCCTCCTATTCCTATATATATATATATATATATATATATATATATATATATATATATATATATATATATATATATATATATATATATATATATATATATATTCTAAAATAGTGTTAAGTGCAACTTCTGTGAATTTACCTTTTGTAAATCCAAACTTATGTTTGCTGAATAAATTAATTTTGTTTAAGTAATGTAAAAGTCTCTTTTTCATACAATTTTCTATGATTTTTGAAAACACTGGTAATAGGCTTATTGGTCTAAGGTTATGCAGATTTATTTTACTAGATTTCTTAAGAATTGGAATTACTATGCTCTTTTTAAATTGATTAGGAAAAATTCCGCTACAGAAACTTAGATGAATTATATGTGTTAATAATAGAACAAGAATCGATGTGCATTCTTTTACTAGTTTCGTAGTTATTTTATCATAACCAATTGATGCTTTGTTTTTTAAACTGTTGATAATTTGAATTACTTCCTGTTCGTTGGTCGTTTCGAGAAAGAAGGATTAATAAGATGTTATATCTCGGTTCCGGGGTAGAGTTACATTACACGTGTTGTTAGTAATCAACTGCTTCTGGATACTGAGAAAGTATTCGTTTATCTTACAACAGATTTCCTGTGTATCGTCAATGACGCTACCATCTTCTAAGAAGAGATGATCGATTTCACTAGTCTTGTTATCTCCTACCAGTTCGTTAATTATTTTCCATTGATGTTTCGGGTCGCCACTATGTTTCATTATCAAGTTCCTTTAATAATTATGTTTTGAAAAATCAATTTGGTGTTTAAGCTTCTCCGAGAAATTACAGTAATATTTTTTAAATGCTTCGTCGTACCGTCTTCTAACTTTAATTTTATATAGTTTTGATCTTAATTTAATTTTATTTAATATGCAATCAGTTATTCACTGACTTTTTATTTTAGCTTTCGTAATTTTATTTGATATTTTGTTTTGAGTACTTTTGTGCATGGCATTATTAACCATACATTACATAACTGACTCTTTATATAATATGGGATAAATTATAACTTGAATATTTTTATAGAGTACGTAGATTATTTTAAATGTCTCGATGACTAAGGTTCATACGTAACTAGGAATTCGAATTCACACAAGCGGTCCTCTATGCCAGAGGTCGGCAACCCGCGAAGCCATCTCATGCTGCTCGAAGGTGTGAAATATTAAAATAATCGTATTCAATAAACTAGCATGCTAATTATGAACACGAATATGGCGTCGCAACAGAATATGTTTAAAAAGAGAAAATTTAAGCGTTGCTGATGAGCGAGCCGGTGTTGCCGGTGTTGCCGAAATTATAGCTAAGAATGAGAAAAGAAAGAAAGAGAGAGAGAGAGAGAGAGAGAGAGAGAGAGAGAGAGAGAGAGAGAGAGAGAGAGAGAGACAGACAGACAGACAGACAGATAGATAGATAGAGACAGAGAGAGAATACTGACGCGAAGTTCGTGAGAACATGTGCAATGGCTATGATGAGATAGTGTCCAGATAAATTAGCCAAATGCTTCCAGCTTCATTACCAATATACAATTCACATCGAACAAATTCACATTTCATTCAAACCCCCATAAACTATAGCACTTTCCGCCCCTCATCATAATAATTTTCTTTTGTGTTTACAATCTAAAATGAATTAAATATTTTCTACTATCAATTGAGTGTAGCAAACTACTCATATCTCACGAATGACCTATCCAACAATCTCAAATAAAATTAAATCCATTGAAAGACTGAATTGGCGAACAAGAAAATACAAATTAAACTTGTGTTGCTAATGGCACAGGCCTCGAATTAGTTTCCTTACCTCCTCAGTCTGTGCTACCTTTTCGGTTTTGCTCCTCCCTTTTCTCAACTGCCATCTCTGACAGCCTGAAACCGTTTTCACAACTTTTCGAATCCCTAGTGGTAGAATTAAACTATGATTTTAATAATATTATAGAAGAGTAAAATCTGGTCCTATGTGCACATTTTCATTGAAAAATTTTAAGCCGTTTTTAAAAAAAATGTTCTTGAAGTGTTTCTGAATATGGGCATGTTCAAGCATAAAAATCATCCAAAACATTTGTGTAATTTTTGAAAAAGCAAAAGAGTAAATCAAAATAACATTGATTTTACGTTATTCAGTACATTTAGCACTATTCGTACCGAAAGTTTAAGAAAAAATTAGAGCCGTTCGTGAGAAAATCTTGTTTTTAATATTTTTTAAAAAAATATTGGCCATATTTCGCTCAATATCGCTCTCAAACTGCTAAAATATTAAAAAAAGTGTTCATGACGTTAATGAAAGTACTAATTGTGGCGAACAAATTTCATTTCAAGAATTAATTGCTATCTTCAATATTGTAGTTAGTACATCTTCAATATTGTAGTTGTAGGATGACGTCGAAAAAATGAAACTTTTGTAATATCCAGAAATTCAGAGTTATAGTGAAAATCGTACCTATGTTTATGAAAATTTGGAGCCATTTTTGAGAAAATGTTAAGAATTTCCCGAAGAATTCGTGTTAAGCACCACAAAAATTTAAAGGTTTTTTTAAAATCGCAAAGCTTGAGACGGGGCACATTTTTATAAAAAGCAATTTGGAGTCTCAGAGCTATTGAGAGTTTGTCATTGTGATTTGTGGGTATGAAGAGGTTGCCTATGCTATTTAGGCTATCATTGAAGAACTCGAGGTTTATTGATTTCATGTGAGAATTAGAGACAACTCTAACATTCCATGAAAAACATAAAATAGACTGAACTGATTGAAACAACCCAACACTGGAACGTTAACACAAATACATTTCAATCTAAATCAATCAATTCCTGACCCCAAAATAATTCATCAAGAAATAAAATGACAATGTTCAATCCTCAAAGAACGTATCGCTCCCTTGTTCAAGTGATTCCTTTTGCTCGCCCCGTGCAGGGCGTCTGTTTGGCTTAACGAGCACGGTTCCCGTCCGTGGCCACCTCCGCGCGGGCTGTCTCGTGCACTTTCGCGCCGTCGTAAAAGAGGTCTATTGCCCCGCTGCGCGCCGCTCGCCACGTGACCTAATCGGCACAATCTCACATTCAAAATATTTTAAGGAAACAAAAAAAGTTCCGAGATCAAGTGCGTTGCATGACGGAGCCTTGGGACGTCTAGACTGCACGCGGCCTCGTCTGCGACATACGGTTGAAGGCCTGTACTTGCAGGCTGAGCATATATACGGTACATGAACATGAAAGGAGGGTCACGGCTGCGATTGCGGAAGCGGCCTTCGGAGAAGCTCTATCAACATTTTCTTCTTGTGGTTCTCACATTATTTGGATTACCAATATCAATTATGTAATATTTAGTACAATAAAATAGAAGTAATAACAAAATTATAATTATTAATCTCCACTTCTTAAATATTACAATATCATTACAAATGGCGTATTACTTTCCACCGCAACCTTTCTTCCTCATTTCCAGGCATTCTATTGAATTTTTCGCAATACTAGAGGCTATTTCCAACTTTGATTGTTTTTTCCGCGTTTCCGGGCGCGTCAACGGCTTTGGTCAACGGTTTGGTAAGTGTAGTGCGTGTTTTTCTCGGGAAATGGTTATCTTCCCCCACTAGATGGCGAAGTTCGGCGCCAACCTACCGTCGGCTAGTGGGGTTTCCCCCTAGCCAGGACTCTCCCACCAGCGGGACACACCCCAGCCGGGACAAGCTCTGAGCTCCCGACCGGTCTCAGGGAATATGTGTTAGGGTAGTGCATGTTAGTGTAAGTGTGTGTGTAAGGGGAGAGGATAGGACAAGGGAGAGGAAGGACAGATCGCGCGCGGTCCGATTTGATTGAACAACTTCCCAAACCTTATATTCTACTTGGTGACTTAAATAGCCACAACGCTATGTGGGGATCAAATAAATCAGACGTTAGAGGATGTTGCGTAGATTGTTGATTAAGAGGGCCTTATAATCTTGAATAATGGACAACATGCACAGTTTTAATGTGGGCAATGGACATCTCAGTGCAATTGAGCTTACTTTATGCTCTAATTAAATTGCTCCCAAATACAACTGGTGTGTACTACATCAGCCGAATAATAGTGACCCCTTTTCAATATTTTTATACATTGACTGCTTCTTTTGTACCTCTAATTCTTTCATAGGATCTCTGAAATGGAATAATGACAAAGAAAACTGGAAAGAATGTATTTGCAAGTTCTTAAATCAGCAAGATACATTTGAAGAAAATAAAGATATTGATCGTATCATTCACTAATTTTCAAATTCATAACAAAAGCTGCATATGAATCCTTGAACATATCAGGCTTACAATAAAGAATAAAAAATTCCCTTAGTGTAACGATGAATGGAGAAATGTAATACAAAGATCCAAAAGAGCTTTTAACAAATACAAAAAATACCACATCCAATTAGAAAATAAAACTGAGTACAAAAAACTGAGAGATAAGGCAAGAATTATCAAAGAAAGCAAAGCAAAATCTTGGACCAACATTGTGTCATCTATTTCCACAACAAACAACATTAATGACTCCTGGAAAAAGATTAACGCCATTTATGGAAATAGATTGTACAACTCAATTCCATTCTTATAGATTGATAACAAAAGTTACAGAAACTGGTTGTATTGCACAAGAATTGACTAATGAATTTGCAACAAATTCCAGTTCTCAAAATTATAGGGCTGTTTTTATACAATATAAAGCAGAACAAGATAAAGAAAAGTTTATAATCAACTAATAACAAAGATATTGGGTCTCAGTATCATTTGAATAATCCTATCTCCCTAAAGGAACTCATTTCAAAGATTGACTCAATCAAAAATTCATCTCCTAACCCTTACGGTATCTCCAATATTCTTATGAAAAGTCTAGCCAGGGAGGGAATTGAAGCTCTTCTGAAAATAAAAATTGAATCTGGACAAAGAGCATATTTCCAAATTTATGGTGCAATAGTAATTTCAGTACCTAAACATGGTAAGGATAGATCAAAAAGAGCAAATTACAGGTGTAACATGTGCAAAATTTTTGAAAAAATAAAAGAGGCATTTTCCAACCAACATGTTTTAACTATTAATATAGACATTGAGAAAGCGTATAACATGGTGTGGATACATGGAATCCGAAGAAAAGTTTAGCAGATTGGAATTGGAGAAAATATGTTTCAGTTAATAAAAAGTCTTGTAAAAGACACTGTTATTCAAGTGAGAATCAGTGAATGCCTATCTGAAGAAAATAAAATAGAAAATGGAGTACCTCAAGGATCCAAAATAAGCGTCTCACAATTTCTTCCAGAAATTAACGACGTAGATGCAAATATCGAATCGCCAGTGTTTACAAGAAAATATGCAGACCATATCAGTGTTTTTGTAAAGGAAGATTCAATTCTTCAAGTCAGCATATCATGCAAACTTCCTTAAATAGACTACATAAATGGACCCAAAGAACACAATTTAAATTCTCTGCCAAAAACCGAATGCATATTATTAACCAAGAACAATGAAGTGAATTTGCCTACACTAAAGCTCGGTGGCCATAATTTGAAATGGTGTCTTGGAAGTAAGCACACAGACATAAAAAAGTATATACAAATTTTATTTACAAAATGTACAATAATATAAAGAAACTTCTCCGTACACATTTTCTGGTATTTCCCGACCGCCAGCCGCGATCGTATAGTCCTGTGGGTACATCACATTTACTAGAGACCCCACCTCGAGTGCACGTTCCTACCGCGCCACTCCTGTGACTCTCGTCACCCGTGCAACGCACGATTACGCTTCAGCCTGGGCGTGAAGTTTGTGCAAAACGCGAGGTTTTCAAGAACAAAATCCCCAGCGTGAGCGATTCGGCCCACTTCACACCCCCACGTTGAGCGTGTGAGGGAGGTTTGCATATTATCACGTAACAGTCCAAGCAACGCCGGCGTCCACCTGGACTAAAAATGTTTGTACTTCCAACGTCGTGGCGCCCAAGCTATTCAGCTCTCAGGCCTCCTCCCACGCAGGGCAGCCAACGTGACGTTACATATGTAGTTCAAAAATTATTTTCGGTTTAGGCAGGTTTCCGGTTAAATCCTTAAGCGGACAGCTACCCTTCCTGACGCAGGTGGCTTTGGTTTACCACTCTGCCTGCGAGAGAGTACAAAAGTTACAGCAATAATTTCGAGGTCACCATTTTCGCCTTTTCTGCTATATATGGAGGCGCCAACTCATCCTCTGATTTACTAGACATTCCAAACTAATGAATTGGCCGGTTTTTAAGAACAAACACACGGCAGCAACATATAACACAAAATAACGCGTTCTGATCTTAACGTCAGTCAAATGTTCCCTCTACCACTGCCACTGCGCAAGTCAAATAGAATTAATGTGAAATTACAAATTATTTTAAATAATATTCCACGTAAAAATTACTGATAGTTAAAGAAATTAAAACTGAAAAAGTAGCATTAAAAGCAATTTTAATGTACACAATCGAACAATACATTTATTGTAACGGTTCTTAATTATTAATGGCCAATACAGGCCAATCACAGTTAATGGTCAATACTCACATATGTGATCTTCGAAATTCTTTTCAGCCACTCACCTGCTGCATTGTTATCGCTGTTCTTTGCTTGTCCTCATACAGTCTTGCAAGATTCTTAATGTCTCTTCTTGAACGAGTCCAACCATCCGTTTGAAGCCTTAAAATCACTCTTGCTTTACGTATGATCAATTTCAATAGCTTTGGCTTGTAAAATAAAAATAAAATGTTCTTTGCGTGCGTTGCGAAAAACTTTTCCCATGTGAGTTCACTTACACTTTCTTTCCCATTTATAGCAGTCCTTCATTTGGAGAGTGAAGAGTTTCTTTGCAATCATTTGATCATAATATATTCTTTCTCTTTTCTGTCTTCTTTATTCCAATTTTTCGCAAATTACGTGGACTGTCATTTTTCCTATGCACTCTAACACTTCGGCAAGCCCTTGCAATGTCATGAGTTCCCTCTTATTCGATCTCTCATTCACGGAGCGTTAGATACTCCGATTCAAAACACGATACGTATGGTTATGATACATAAAGACGACAGTTTAACCGCTTGGAATATTGAAAGGAATCTGACGCTTTTCACACAAGCCCCTTGTCAACTAATGCATCGCGCTGCGTGCCCCAAGCAGTTGTGAAGGTCATTTCTTCGTCTGACGTCTCCGCTTTCTCTCCGTTCCGCAACCACCGAGTTGTCACCTCAAAATAAACTGAAAAAGGCTGTCCATTTCCGCGTTCAGCAGGTTCCATTAACAGCATTTTATATAGCAAACTCATGGGATCGAGGTTTATTTCCGTTGAATGCAATTTTCCGTTACCAGGTTGCATTTTCGACAGGTGTAATTGTAAAATCAGATTCCAAAGTCCGGTCGGTCGGAATTTCAGGGATAGGTTCCATATTCTACGTCCCTGACACATGGTTATTTACTTCTTAGTGGGACGCAAGAGGCGCATTTAGACTGTAAAGAATATCTGTATAATGCGCTTTATTAAACTTAAGCAAGCGCGTGGTTACGAATACTTCTGCTTCGCAAAAATCGGTTCACCTTTGATCCCGATTACGACCGAGCTTAACCTCGGGCATGAGATATTCCGATTCAATATGTAAATATATTGAAATGTAAAGAAATAGGGGAAAACTTATTTAACATGGTGCCTCCGGTGGGTATTTTCATCCCAAAAATGTGTTTGTGCTTTACAAGTTCATAATAAAAGTAAATTGTCTTATGGAGAGGAATTGAATGAGCTATTGATCACCTCTGTAGGTGCCGTAAGTCACCAAAACACGTTTAAGTTGCTTAAAACTCGTTTAGATAAATTGCTTAATTTTTGGATATATCCGCAAAAATGATCAGTTCCCCATCAAGAGACCGAGACGCGTCGAATGTCTCGATTGCCTCGATTAGTGGACCAGAAGTGGTTTAACCGTGACGGACAGACGGAGGGTACTCGATTACTGCCTTAGGTAAGATATATCAAAATATTTCAGCATATGTAAAACAAAAATTGTTTTAATAAATTCATAATGTATTGCAAACTTAAAATATTGCATGCAAGTATCTTGTACCAGTAAAAAAATGTATTTAATGCAAGTCCTTCCCTGGTGATATGACACTAAAAGGAGAATGTCGTCGAAACAGTACTGGTAGTAATAGAGATAGGACATTAGGCACTAAAGCCAAATTAGGAAGGTAAAATACACTTAAAGTACTAAAAATGAGAACTAAAGAAATTTATTTATATACGCGTATGTATGTAAAATGTATATGTGTAATGTATTGCAACGTTTTTTATTTTAAATTACTAAATTATAAATGTCAATCGAAATCAATTTCCGAATTTATAAACAAATTGGGCGCCAGGAAAAGGTTACACTTGAATTCCTGATTATCGATTACTGTCTTCAGATATATTACAAATAAATGCAAATCCCGCTAGCTCGGTCGTCGGGTTCTTATGAAATAATTATTGCTACTAACTCCGCAACCAATTACTCAATCTTTCATCCATACGGAGTGGCGAGGAATCTGAAAATAATTCTAAAATGTCTACTTTAGGATTGCACGTAATGGCTAATGAGAATCAGCTTTCTTTCAAACTATGAATTACAATTTATTGTGATATACCAAAATGACGAACCATTTTTATTATGAAAATGTCATTTTATATGACATAGAGTATGGGGACGAAAATAGACGATCGCGAGGGGGTCGCTATGTGACAAATAAACAACCGGCGTTAAGGATCACTTTCGTTAGGTTGAAATGACAGAGCAGAGGTTGTATTATTAAGCATTGTTTTGAGAAACCAAAGAAAAAGACATAAAATTCGGATGCTTTCGAGTTTTTCGCATTGCTAGAGCAATGCGGTGATGAGCGGGTCGGCTCCTGATGTATTTTACTAGATCGAGGAAAGACTGCAATTGACTGTTGTATAAAATTAACTATCGTTTCTTATATTAGGATAGAGTGTTCTTGTAGGAAGTAAAATTGGTGTCTAGGCGTCTACCCGAGACGCAAGTGAGGGAAGTCACAGATTATAATAGTATCGCCGGGAGAATTTGGATCCAGATCACGGACATTAGGCGAGGACTTTATCCAGAAGCAAGATTCCGCTGCGTCGACGGAGAAGGTTCTACGGGGCGCCATCGAAGTGGAGAGCGCGCCAAGACCCACGAATGAATAACAAGGTTTATAATTAATGTAATACAGAGAAAACTGGTCATGACCAAAGAATGATTCATTTTTGATTATCATTTTAATAAATTATAGTTTGCTAAGTTGAAAGGAAGCTGATTATCATTGTTCGTTACGTGGAATCCAGCATTTTAATAATATTTTCAGATTCCTCGCCACTCCGTATGGATGGCAGATCGAATAATTGGTTGCAGAATAAGTAGCAACAATTATAAACTTCGAACCCCAATTAACTGAGCTAGCACAACATAATTTTGTAAGGAGAGATATTTAAATTACATAGAAATCATTAGGGTTAAAGTGTAACCTTTTCCTGGCGCCCAAATTACATTTTTCGGTAGTAATTATGTTTCAAAATGTTCCTCCAAGTGGGGCTTGTTTCAAATTGGCACCAGTCAACGACGGTCATGTTTCATTATTATGCATGCCAAAAGTTAACTATTATCAATTATTACAAGTTATTGTTAGGTCATGACCATTTTCTCGTTATTGCCTCGTAGCTCGTATTGCTCGATGTTACCTCGTAGAATAATCCAATCTTCTTTCTTGTCGAAGTCCACGATGATCAGCGACCAAGTCGAAACTTCCTCCAACCACTTCACAAACACTGCCTATACTCTTTATCTTGCGCCTCAGGGGGGCACCTATTTCAAACTGATTTTTTTTTCCAAGTCGGAATAATATCCTTCTAATATTATTTTCTATCACCTAACCTGGCAATTCACAATTCGCTGGTAAAATTTCTAAGTCGAGTCTCGTAACTTCACCGTGAAAATATTCTAAGTTCACTTTCCAGTTCACTCATGAAAATATTACAAGTCCGAGTTTGCAATGGTACAACACGTACATTTTACAAGTTCCAGTTATACTCCTAATGCGGAAATATTCTAAGTTCAAGTTTAATGTTCATTCTCACAAAATATTACAAGTCCCGATTAGATAATTAACTTCAGGGAAAACCACATAAGAGATCCGCTCACCACCACGACACGAGTCGGAATGCCCTAATTCCCAATCTGATCCACCCTTCAAAGCTCGCTGTGTTTTTTCTCCTGTTTTTTCGCGTTGCTATGGTGTACTCTCTGCGTATCTGCACCATAGAAACCCACTTCTCAGGACGAACTCGCGTTGCTATGGTGTCATCTGCGTGTCTGCACCATAGAAACCCACGTCTTTTGCAATATTTTGGCCTTTATTTGCCTAAACAAAAATGTCCGTCATTTTTGGTATGTCACAGTATATTGTCTTTAAGCACTCACACATGTCTATCGAGGAAGCAATCGACAGCAATGGCTGTCAATCATTTTGTGATTATCTTAGTCATTTTATGCAGAATATTAGTTATTCCTGAGTCAATTTATCCCTACTTGTATCAAAAAAATAATTTTTCACAGAATAACAAATATATTTAATCTGTAGGAAATACTCTAAGAGATTTTACTCCTTCTCAAAGAATATTTATTGGAAAGGACTAGGGAAGAGGGAGCTATACAAAAAAATGTAGATTGTGTTAAACCAACACCGCCTCTACAGAAGGCTTCGGAACAACCCAATGACGTCGTCACATTTAGGTCGATTGCTGCATTGGCGTTTGCCTGCGTTGCGTGGATATACTGGACATTCGTGTTTGGATGCAATTTTTTCTCATGTTCAATGCGAAGAAAAATAAGTATAATACAAAATAAAATGTTATTTATTATTATTAAACATATTTAATAAGCTGTGAACAAAATGTGTCTTCCGTAATTAAACTAAAACACGTTTAACTTGATATAAAAAATCTCGCTCTGCCTAACAGAAGCAACTGAATATAAATAAATTTTAAAATCATACTTTAAAATCTTCAACAACTAGCACGTCAATTGATAAACACACACGATAATTGAAGTTTTTTAGAAATACATTACTTCTGATTTCAGGTAAAACACGTAAGTTCGCCCGTTATTCTGTCGAAAGAAGACGATGTTTAAATGGTTGAGCAGAGCAAAATACTTACGGATTCTCTACGGAAATGTTTGAAACTCAATAGATCACCAAAATTGATGTTTTCAAAACACGACATTGTTCATACTTGCAGCGATTGCAGCTTCCAATTGAGAAGATTATCTTCTCGCTCGTTGGGGTTTTCTCAATATGATCAATATGCTGGATGCGTTGGAAATATTTTTCGTACAGCTACATCTCTTAGCGTTGGTAAAGACAATTTTGCTGTTACCATCTTACAATGTACCTCATCGAAATATTCCAGAACTTGAATATCATCTTCATGATGGAAATACAACTCGCACACAAAGGCAAATGCAGTATATTAGAATTTGTTATTAACAGAAGTCAGTACGTATATTATAGGCATAAAATTAGTAATGAATTAAATATTTTTTAACATGACAAAAATGTTAAACATCTGGCCGGAGTAAATGAACAAATTTCAAAACAAAACGGGCGTATAGAATGATCGTTACATTATCATTTACGTTTTGTCGGTTATATTTTGTAGGAAACTGCTTGGATGTGTCATTTTCATTCTTATATATTAGCCTGTACAAATTCTACACGCGTACAATACAAGAGATAATTATTTCAATAATGCATCAAGATTTCAAAAGCAATTAAAAATACTTTAAAACTGCTGGTGGGTGAAAATCCTTGTATCACTCGCAACCACTTCCTGTTTAAAGATTCATCTGTCGGACATCGGAAAACAAATATTTCGACCATTCAAGTAATTATCACCATACAATGGCACACAATTCTTGAAATATGTGTTCGTCTAAGTAAAATTCTCACAAAGCTTTAAAAGATATAACCAGTTGAGAAGAACTCAGAACACAATGTGGTCTTCACACTGCACATGCTGACTGAAATATGAAAACAAGATGGTCGGAGATGGCCTAAATATGATGACGTCACACGATTTTTGCGAGTTGGTTCGGAGACCTTCTGAATAGAAGCGGTGTTGGTTAAACCACGGTGTAAGATATATCTTACACCGTGGGTTAAACTCAGTCCTATGTCACTAGATAGGCCGGTAGAAGTCGCTATTTGAATTTCAGCCCGACGCCACATGCAACTGTATTTTCACCAACGCGCTCTGACGGTGAATCTGTGAACTACTCATTTTGAGAGTTTGGCGTGACTGAGGTGGTTGATTCAAAGGCGTTTGTCTCTGAGGCGTTGGATGAGCTTGCATCTGCCCTGGCGAGCGTTTGCTGTGTGCAATAAATTCAGAGAGTATATCTGTGTGCTGCTGTTGCTAGCGACAGGTGATTTCGAGTCTGGGAAGATATCTGCGTTTTTGTAATGTCGAAATCTACGAGAAGATGCTGGGTGCCCAATTGCACCAATTCGAAACCAAAATTAGCTGTTACAACGCGGCTATTTGGATTTCCGAAAAACGTTATAAAGTGAGTAACATTTTTCGTATCTTACGTTTCTATGCATGTAGTTTGTTGATTAACACTGATTTTTTATTATTATTTTGTTGAATTGTGTCAGTAAAATAAATATATTTATGATTTAGATGCAGAGAATGGTTAAAAGCAATTGGGGACCCAGCTCTTGCCAAATGTTCTTGGAAGAGATTGACAACAACCAGATTTGTTTGTAAAGAACATTTTGTGTAACAGCATTTATCTGCGAATTATAGGACGTATGAATATGCTGTTCCAATAAAATTTTCGGAACCGCGAAATCCCCTTTGCGAGGAAGCCTTGCGGGATTTCGATGCAAGCGTTCCAGTTGAAAGAAGTAAGTTCATTTTCTTCAATATGCATTTAGGCGTTTCAGTATTGTGTCGTAAAGTGATTCTCTAATGTACATATTTTCGGTTTCAGATGTCCAGATTCGAAATCCAGAAATTTCAGTGGATGTTACTCTCGGTGAGACTTCTTTTCAATAGAAATAAGTATAATTGATTTGTTCAGACAATTTGTGGGCAATATGCATTGCCATAAAATAGTAAAATTATGTGAATAAAGTGTTTCTCATCAGTAGATTTTTCTGGCTACGCACATATTTGGTCCACTCAAATTTGCTTTATTTTATTATTAGAGATATCATGAGATTGGTATTGCAGACACTGGTATGAAATGTGTGAAAAGTTATTGCAGATAATCTGTATATGTTGCAGTTAAAAACCATGGTACAGATTCATATGAGTGAAAACAATGTTGATCTAATATTTTTAATGTTAAAATTATACCCCAATAAGGTCGATTACCATGGAAAGGAGATTTTCTTTTTAAATTTGTTCTCTTTTAGAACTCAGGGAGATCATTTTAAAGAAGTATTGTTATGTGCAGTGAATGACTTTCTTCATTCTGCACAAAGTCTGTGAACATACCTCTACGCTAAGTTTGTAATGGTACAAGTATTGAGCATTTTAAGATAGTGTATATTGTGTCATTGGATACAGATCCATTACATAAATTATATTTCCCACATCTGATTAGGAAATTCTAATTAAATTAAATTAAATTTTAAGATGAAATTCGTTCTGTAAAAGATAGTCATTTTCCCAAATTTGGAATGTCTTTTTTGCTATGTTAAGACACTTTATTGAAAAATTAGGAATACAAAAACTTTGTGTCCCTGTTTCAGAGACTATTTTTATGCATTTTTAGGATTTGTTTAATGCTTAGTATCTGGTCTGTGATATATTTTTAGTATTAGTATTAATTAATTTGTATTATTGGTATTGATATAAGTTGCATATGTCATGTTATACTGTTCTGGCAATAATTATTTCTCATGACAAACTGTCTTGATTCAATTTTTATTCTATAATGTGTGTATCATTGTATTTTGTTCATCCTCATGCCAATTACATTCTGAATGTGAATGCTGATCTCTATTAGATTGTGAATTGTCATGAGTAATGAATGCAGTGTTTAAATCCACAGCTCAGTTGTTTGAATATCTGTCCCAGGCTCAGTTCCTGGTGCAATCAAATTATTGCACATTGACAATCAATTTCCAGAATTAAATTTTGGATCATAAGCATTGTGGAACAGTTACATTCCACTCTTTGTAACCAAACAACAAAACCACAAAACTAAACCACAAAAAATGTAATAGAGGGTCCAAAAAGATCTCATTTAATAGATTACAACCAAAGAAACAATACTTGTACCTCTGATGGGGTATTGTAAAAAATAGTTTTCCAAGTCATATTTTTAGTTACGTTCTCATAAATGTTAAGTTGTAAGCGCACCCTTATTTTCACCATCTGTATGTCCTAAACACCTGAGCTGTAGTTTTAAATGCAGTATTCTGTTACAATGAACATTTTGGATCAGAGCTGGACAATGGGAAATTGCACTCATTGGTTAAAAAATGGGATGTTATAATGCATGTGACATATATTTATTTATTTATTCAAAAACAGTCAAAAACTGTATGTGACGTATGGGGGAGAAAATCATGAGAGACCTGGGAGACATTACAATGCATCTCAATAAAATTGAAACTGGAACTGGAAAGATAGATTGTTAAACCTTGTAAGGAAATGTAGATAACAAAAATAGAATGTTTGTTATTTTTATTATATCTAAAGCAGTAAGTGCAGTTACGTTTGAGGTTTGGACAAAATGTTAAAAGTTCGATTTTTAGCACTAGTGTAACTACATAATTAGGTGATTTATATTTTTGAATTGAAATGAAAGGCAGTAATACTGGTTTAAGACTCACAGTGAAAGCAATTTCATTTTGCTTATAAGATTGGGGCACTTCACCTATTGGCCTCTTGTCACCATCTTTCCTACTCAAAATAAAATGGCACTTTTACCAATTGTATCGTAACGATTTCTTTTACCTGAGCAAAGGTGCGAAAATGTTTTCATTTCTTTTAAGCACTGTTCATATAAAGTGCTCTGTAATAAAATAGTATTCCATAGTATTGACATTAATTTGGTATGTCTAAGTAAAGTTACAAAAATGAAACAGGCTGTCTGTTAATAAGTTTTTTCTTAATAAAATGCTGTTTCTTACATTACAAGATACTATTGTAATGTAAAAATCATTTTGTTTTAATAAATGGATTTGTGACTGTCTATAAAAAGTAATTATTGGAAATTTTATTAAGAAGAAACAAGTGAAGTTACATTTGAACTTGTGTGCTAGTCTGTGTTTATTGCCTTATGTATAACAAAATTGTTAATGCTATTGAAATTATAAAATTGTAATATTGTCAATATGTTCAATAAATACTAGATTTTACTGCTCTAATTTGATTTTACGTCCATAAAATCCTTACAATTATTATTATTATTTTTTTTTTGAATAGTTTAGGTTGAAAATATAGGGAGTGATTTTGAAAATTATATGGAGTGAATATGGAGAAAATTTTAAACTTTCCGCGTAACTGTTTTTTTTTCAAATTTTTCGGTTACTTCTACGCTATTGGCTGTTCATTTGCCCAATAGAAATCAATACAGTTGCATATGGCGGCACCGGAAGTTGGCAAATAAGGCTTCTCCGTTTAACATTGAGTGCCATCTCTGAGATATACTCTTTGGGTTAAACTCATCCCATGGGGTAATTCGTGTCCCAGGAAATAACCATTACGAAGGATACCGAGAATATTGGCGTTGAAACAAATTTTATTTCCTAAAGTATTATTTCTTTCTTTTTTTCCCAAATTACAATGTATTTGTTTTCATGGCAATATTGTGGCATGAAAAATAACACCACAGTGATCTCATCATGGTCATCTTTCTTGATGCGACTCTTTATAATTCAAAATACCGGTGCTTGGTCTCATATTGTTGTTTACGTGAGCTATCTTAAAATATAGACCTTTTACCCTTTCGTGCCTCACCCAAGAAATCTACCTTCAATCCCCCTCTATTTTCTTAATGTTGCGTTAACCCTCTGCACTAGAAACCCCCCGTATTTGTGTCACCTCGT
The DNA here is from genome assembly GCA_011170035.1 of Teleogryllus occipitalis. Classification (NCBI taxonomy): domain Eukaryota; kingdom Metazoa; phylum Arthropoda; class Insecta; order Orthoptera; family Gryllidae; genus Teleogryllus; species Teleogryllus occipitalis. The sequence goes on from BLKR01002739.1 coordinate 109,268, forward strand.
AAAATAATTTTCTCAAAAAACCGTGCCTTATTATCTGTATCCTAAATTTCACACAGAGGTTTGATCATCGTTATGTCTGATAGACGACCAAAGGATTAGGGAAGATCATGGATCAAGTTTATAGAGTAGCGGCCCTTCGTCTCTGTTTTGGTTTATTTGTTCAGCTGGCAACCAGTACTATTAATACTCTTCTGCGTTTATTAAGTATTTGCGATTGTGGGTTTTATTTCATTTGACATCACTTAACGATAACTGTCGGTCTAATGAGGCTGTCAGTGATCTTTGTTGTGGGATTTGGGGAGGTTGTATCGACACAAAGGATAGGTAATACAAGACAACCTAAATTAGCTTTACTCTATCAGCCTCATGGAAGAAGAAACGTGGGCAGACACAAAAAAGGATGGAAGGAAAACTTCTGAAGACGGAACAGGCTCAAGCCTCATCCATGAAGTTCAGGAGAAGATGATTTTGTTATGGCTTTGACAGATTAATCATAGATATATTGGTGAATGGGCGTAAGTTATAGCTCTGTTGCAATGTCTGATGTACGGTTCCTGTCGGTGGATGAAAAGCAGTCCTGATGATGAAATTTTCTGCTGTGGGGAGTGATTCATTGGAGAGTGGTGTTACTGTGACTGACACCTCATTTCCATAAGGCAGCAGATTGTACTAGGGATTTTTTTTTTTTTTTAGTTTATTTATTGTCGCATCAACAGCGATGGTCATTAGCGACAATTAAATAATACATTTGGTTGTAATTACAATAATAACAACTATGTTAACAGAAATTGACATGGTTTCTAAATTATTGACAATAGTTAATACCTATTATATATCTGAAAATATTTGAATTTTTTTGCAAAAATTAAGAATTTTTTCTTGGTATTTAGGGGATTCCAAAATTAAGGCAAATGAGTCATCCTGCAGAATTTGTTGTTTAAGAGTGTTGTAATGAGGACAGTGGTTAATTATATGGTTTAAATTAAGAAGAGTGGAGTTGTCACAGTGGTTGCAGGTGGGAGGAGGGCTTTTGTTAAATAAGTGGATATGACTCAATTTGCAGTGTCCAGTTCTGATTCTAGATATTGCTACTTGTTCCTTTCTATTTAATTCAGCACTTGTTTTTAAATTCAAGAAATTTCCTATTTGTTTATGGAGTTCACTGGCTTTGAGCATGGACCACTTGCTGTTCCATCTGTCTTTCATTAAGATTTCAACATGTTTCCAGATATCATTGAATGTACAGGAGGTTTTAATAATTCCGTTGCTGTTTTCTTCGGTCGCCGATTCAGTCCCAAGATTTGCAGTTTCACTTCCTAGGACTTCATTGTCTTCAGGAACGAATTTGATCACAACAGACTTTCCTGCTTTTACAATATGGTGGTGCAATTCATGTATGATGATTACCATTTCGAGGTTATGAATATTATTGTTGATGCTCTGGATGGCTGGAATAGAGCTACAGAAAATGATAAATTTTTTATAGTTCAACTGTTTGATCAATTTGAAGGCTGTCATGAGAGAACAGATTTCTGCACTAGTAAGGCTGGCGTAGGGAAGTAGCTGTAGTTTAATTGTAGTATCTTGGGTAACAACGGAGGCATGTACTTCACTGCTGTTTTTAAAACCACTGGTGAATATGTGGTAACTTTCATTATCGGTATTGTTGATATCAAATTGTATACCCGAGAGCGTCCAGGGTGGGATGTTGTAGTTCCTTTTCTTTTCAATGGGAGATTGGTGTACTTGCAACTCCTCAAAAATGTTCCTTACTTTCGCATGCAAAGGTATGTAGCGAGGATGGTAATCACATTGAGGAAATTTAGGGTTGTAGCCTTTGTAGATAATAGGGTTCGTCGACGAAGCAGCTTTGAGAGCATATTTTAATGTTAAATATTCTCTGCGATGTGAAAGGTTAGGTTCTCTGGCTTCAATGAGTACACTTCCGATGGGACTGCTATGGTAACATCCGGTACATATTCTAAGACATTTGTTATGTATAACTTCCAGTTTCAAGTTGTCCTTTTTGCTTGCTGAAGCATATATAATAGATCCATAGTCGATTTTCGATCGGATTAATGCTTTATATGTTAACATCAGAAGGCTCTTATCAGCCCCCCAATTGTTGAAAGAAATGCATTTCAGGATGTTTATTCTTTTTTTACAATCATCAACTATGTGTTGTATATGTTTCTTCCAGTTCAGTTTGGAATCGAAAATCAGTCCTAAAATTTTGGTGGTATTATCAAATTTGATACTGCAGTTGTTAAGCTTAAGTCTAGGAACTCTGCTTACATTTTGTTTTGAGAATAATGTGCCGACACTTTTCTGAGCAGAGAATTTGAAGCCGGATTTAAGAGACCATTCGCATATTTTATTTAAGGCAGATTGCATTAATTTTTCACTTGAATCTATGCTTCGTCCTTTGCACAAAATGGTGATATCATCTGCATATTTTTTCACGGTGACTGGGGGGGTAATTTCCATGTCAGCATCATTGATGGCCAATAGAAAATGAGTTACGCTGAGTATGGATCCTTGAGACACTCCATTTTCGATGTTGTTCTTATCAGAGAGCTTGCCATTGGACCTTACTTGAATGACACGATTTTTGGTAAAGTTTTTGATGAGTTGCAACAAATTTCCGCCGACACCTACTTCTTGCAACTTAAGTATGATGCGATGCACCCATACCATGTCATATGCTTTTTCTATGTCAAGGTTGACTACTAATGCATGTTGCTTATTGGAAAAAGCTTCTTTTATGTAAGAATCAATGCTTACTAGATGTGATAAAGTTGAGTGATGTCGCCTGAAACCAAATTGGTTGTCTGATATAATCTTCTTGAACTCCAAATACCACTGTAGTCTATAGTTTATAATTTTTTCCATAATTTTACAGATGTTGCAAGTCAGGGCAATCGGTCTATAGTTAGTACTTCTTGATGGATCTTTCCCTGGCTTTTGAATTGGAATGACAATTGCGGAGGTCCATATTTTGGGGAAAACATTATTTTCCCAAATAAAGTTGTAAATTTTGAGGAGAGTTTCAAGACCATTAATTGGTAGTTTCTTGAGAAGAATATAGGGGATGTTATCAGGGCCAGGTGTAGAGTCTTTGAGGACTTTGAATGTAGCCCTTAGTTCATTTAATGTAATGGGATCATTGATGTTGTATTGAGAGCACAGATCTTCGTAGTCAGTTAAAGGTTCATTTTCTTTCTCATTCTTAAAAATTTGGAAGGCTTCAGAATAATTTAGAGTGCTCGAATTATTGGCAAAGTTGTTAGCTAACTCGTTAACAATAGCATCAGGATCAGTGATAAACAGGTTATCTGTAGACTGAAGAAAATTAATTTGATTGGATCTTTTTATACCTTTGATTGCATTAATTTTTTTCCATGATTTTTTGATATCATGATCTTTGGTAATTTTGGAGACAAAGTTGACCCAGGATGAGATTTTGCTTTCTTTGACTGTTCTTCTTGCAGCAGCTCTCATTTTTTTGTATTCAATTTTATTTTCTACAGTACCATGTTTTTTATATCTATTAAAAGCATGCTTGGATCGTTTTATTGCTTCTCTGCATTTTTCATTCCACCATGGGACCGATTTCGTCCTTTTTGAAGATTTACAAGACTCTATTGAATCATTAGCAGATTTTAAAATTATTTCTGAGAAATTATGGATAATGCTGTCAATATTTACATCATTACCTTCAAAGATGTCAGTATCATTCAACCGCCTGGATATTAGATCTTGGTATTTCAACCAGTTAGCTTTGTTGTAATTCAATTTATGGGGATTCATAGTTAGAATTGGTATGCGAAGAGGGCTACTGATGTCAATAAAGATGGGAAAATGATCACTGTCGTGCGGATAATCTATGGCGTACCAGTTGCATCTTGGTGCAATAGTAGTGGAGCATAAGGTGAGATCAATAGCACTGAGGCTACCATTGCTCACATTAAAGTGAGTTGGTTGCCCATTATTTAACAGTGTTAGATCAAGCTCTTCAATGAGTGCTTCAATGGAATTGCCCCTGGAATCATTTGTTTTTGAACCCCATAAGGTGTTATGGCAATTAAAATCTCCGAGTAGGACAAAAGGTTTGGGGAGTTGTTTGATTATATCTTTGATTTCATTAATTTCAAAGTTGTGACTGTTAGGTAGGTAAATGTTACAGAAACACACTGGGTTATGATCTTGAATTATTACAGCTACAACCTCGATGTTAGATTGGATGTCAAGTTGTTTAACTGTTAAGAACTCTTTAACATAAGTAGCGACACCTCCACTTACTATGCTGGATGTGGATCGATTTTTATGAAAAGGTTTATATCCTTTTATAATACCTACATGGTTGGCTTTAAAGTTGGTTTCTTGAATGCAAATGATTTCAGGTTTATGGTTTATGCATAATAATTGTAGTCTTTCTAATCTGCAATAGAATCTGTTGACATTCCATTGTAGAATATTCATAAAATTTATAGAAAATGTATCATTTTATTCAGACATATCAGATCCTGACTCTTCTGGTAATTGGTTATGTTTCTTCAATTTATTAATTATTCTTGTGATTCTGTTTTTGATCGATCTTTCATTTAGTAGGGGGTAAATTTCATTTAGCATTTCAATGATGGATTGAATACCATCAGTATAATCTTTAGCTATAACGATGGGATTGTTAGAACCAAAAGAATTTTCAAGAAAGTTTTCCAGCTGTTCATAGGTAAGAGGGAACTTTTGAGGATTATTAGAGATATTATTTTTAATGGGTGCAATAAGCTCTTCTACTTTCTTGATATGAGCATTTTCATGCATGGAGTTGTCATCACTTTTGTCTTGTTTCTTTTTCTTCTTTAATTTAGATTTTGTGGATTCATTTTTACAAGTTTGATTTTTGTCATTTTCTGTTTCTAATTGTGATGAAGAATCTGAAGGTAATGGCCTTTTTTGTAAAGTTGGGAAATTGTTTCTGTTAATAATAGGTTCTTCGGATATGTTAGGCATCTCGGCAGATTCAGATGGGTGATGTGGTGATTGGGTTATAGGACATTTGTTTACTTCATTAGGAGCATGTTCTTCAGTTAACTGAGGTGAAGTAGGGCACTGTCTGGCAAGATGCCCGGTTGATTTGCACAGGAAGCAAGTCATATCATCAGTTGAGAGAAAGATTCTATAATTAGTACCTTCATGGAATACTGTTGTTGTTTCAGGGAGTTTGTTTACATCTTCAGGGGCTATAAATACTTGTCTCCTAAAGCTCATGATATGGGAAAAGCCAGGGTCAGGTATTCCAGCTTTAAGGAACGAAATTTTTGATTGAATTTCTATGTTTCTTTTGGAGAGTTCCTTTGCAATTACATTTTGTGGTATTATGGGGCATACATTTGAGATGATAACCCTTTTGAGTTTATTAATAAAGGGTCTTATGCTTACTATGCGATCTTTAATGTTTACCGTACTGTGATTTGCTGTTAGGTTTTCTGCCACTTGTGTACTACTTAAAAACACACATATTCTACTGTTAGATATTCGTGAAACAAACCTTATGTCACTGGCGTTTATAATAGTTGCAAGCTTAGTGATGTAGTCTTTGAGAGTTAATCCATCTTGGGACTCCAACACAACAGCTTGTTCTTTGCTGGGGAAGACATCGGTAGATGTAACGTTGGCGTAAGACATCTTTCCATCAGATTCAGGTTGAACATTCGAAGAAACTGGGGTTATGTTTCCCCTGTACTCAGAAGAACTCATAACGACACCTTAACAGCTGCGGGAGCAGCTGGGTTAATGCACGGAGTTGTCTTAAAATAGTTCTAATCACTGACAGATTTCAACTCGCGGCACAGGATAAATAAACTTTTCACAAACAGACAGCACAGGGACGGAGACCGCGAGATGACCGTCCGGTTGCCAAGCTCGATCGTGACTCGTACTAGGGATTTGTAGAGGTATATTTTGGTTATAGTTGTTATGCAAGTATAAAGGAATAAGGGAATGAAACTAGTAATGCGTTAGTATGTAGTCTTTATGGATCGTTGTATATGGTTGTTTCAACTCATTGTTTTATCAAATTTAATTTCTAAATGTTTAACAGTTGGACACCAACCAGTTGGAGTGTGGTATATTTTAAATTTCGGGATGTTCTTGACGTATATTTTTCTCTTCCAGGGGATGATTATTGCTTGGCATTTCTTATCGTTTATTTTTAGTCCATTTTCTAAACACTTTGCCCAAGGCATGGACTGCCATTTGGGAGATTGTAATTATTTCTTTTAGTGTTTTTTTTTCACGGTGAGGGCCACATCATCTGCTTAAAAGAAGTACTTACAAGGGAAGTAACAGAACCTTCATGTCGAAACACTCCTCGAAATTTTTATGACACACGCAATGCACTATCAGAATCCCATAACCAAAATATTAGCTGCCAGTTTCCACTGCAAGGCCTCCAAATGAAGCATCGAAAAACACATATAAGAACTAGGAAAAAGATGGGGGCCTCTATCGGTCCGTTTGGGCAGCCCTTTCTGCGGGTGGGCTGGCGCGAGGGACCCGAAGGTCACGGATGAGTCGGACAGCTCCATCAGCGGACCTGCAATAAACAAGGGCTGCGTAGTTTCGCATCCAGTTCCTTGTTACAGAAGAACATCCGCAATGCCCTCAGAGCAAGTTATTTTAAATCCTGTTAACAATGTGGAGTTCGTCTGGAGTTACTTTCGTGACAAAGGTTTATCTCCGACGGGAAGTAAATGAAAAAGAACGAGAAATGGATCAATGAATCATTGCATTGATTGAAAATAATAGCACAGGAGTGGAGTGTTATGAAGAATCAACTCTCGATGTATGTGAAGGAAGTGTTCGTGAATCAAGTGATTGTGACAATGATACAGATTGCGATAAGCATACTTGTACCACATATGATAATATAGGCAAGTGTTTATTAGAATCAGACAGCGAATACCCGGAAACTAGTGATTCTAAATGTCAATTAACGTGCAAATCCTCCGGTTCAGTTTATTATCCAAGCCCTGTAACAAATGCAAATGATGTTAGCATTAGCTACAAGAGGAAAGCTGTGGAATTCTGGTTGAATGAGGGCGGTAAGAAACGAAATTCGATATCCCATGTTCATAGAAATTTTTGTCGCATGACGTCAGAGCGGCAACTATATTTGTGGAAGAAGCAAGTGGAAAACATGACAACAAATCCTAGAGAACACAAAAAATTATGTTTAAGATTCTTAGGTCTCGATTTGAACTTGCAAGAAGAACAAATCAAAATGTGAATGATGAAGATCTGCGCCAGTGGATCCTGGAAATTTCACAAGGAACTTGCAACAAAAGTAAGTATTTTCCCGCCTCTGACACCTTGATCAATCGTTTTAAAAAAGCACTTAAAATTAAGAGCAGGAAAATAACAAAATTTGTATCACACACTTATGTTCACGACGAAACAGAAAAGGATGTCGTTGCGGAGGCATTTCTCGAAAATGCCAAAGGGATATTTTCACATTACTCACCGTCTTCTGAGTACAATACAGACCGAAGTGGATTTGAACGCGAAATGCGATCAAAACGGACTCTGTCGTTTGTTGGTAGAAAACACACCCAGACAGTTGCTCAATCAGTTAGTGCTTTATGATACTCGTACACTATAATGCAAACAAAAAGTATGGATGGATCTTTGTTGCCTAAAATATTTATAGTGCTGCAGGAACCAAAAGGTTTTTTGGGTTCTGTAGTCTCCAAAAGAATGTTTCAAGCCGAAAACTTAATTGTTACTGCTACAAAATTAGGAAAAAATGGGAAAGAAAGAGTTGAAACAATATTTAAAGAAACGTTCTTTTTATATATAAGTAAAAATTTTTCTCTGCTTTCAGGTACATGGAAAACAAACAAACGTGAAAGCGTGTATTGTAGCGTCATGACGCTACCAACAGCATGGGCATGTGGCATGCTCCAGGCTCGGACAATAGCAAGCTATGACGCACTAGGTTTTTCCCGGTGTGCGCGTCGCTTGGATAAGGCAATGGAGGCGGCGGGCAGCGTCGCTAGGGGGCTATTTAAGGGCCGAGCGAACAATAGACGTTCTTCTTTGTGTTCCTGGCTGCGAGGGGTTAGGTCGTTGCAGGTGGTGCTTTGGGCACGCGGCGCAAGAAGCCGGCCGTAGGTCGTGACGAAGGAGACATGTAACTCGGTCTCAGGGCAAGTGGTGCTACGCACAGCGCACGTTAGTTAGGGGTAGCGGTGTGGTAGCCGTTCAAATATCATTTCTTGTAGTGGGGGCAATTTAGTTTGTTTATTGTACTACAGTGCTTTGATTGTTTTGTGACCACGGTCGAAGTTGGTAATAAATCAGCTGTGAGTACAACCCACTCTCGTCTGTGTGTTTATTACACCCTGTATGATGCCACAGACGAAGGAGTGATTAAAATAGTGGCAGCGGATAACAAGAACCCGGTAAGCATCGCTGTAGGCCGTGATTAAAATGGTAGCAGCGGTTAACGAGAACCCGGTAAGCATTGCTGTATGCCGTGAGTAAAATGGTGGCAGCAGATCAAGTGAACCCAGTAGGCATCGCTGTAGGCCAAGATTAAATTGGTGGGCGTTGTTGCAGTAGGCATTGGTTTAGGCCGTGATAATTAAACCAGGAATATCAGCAGTAGGGCTCGAGCAAGCCAAAAGTAGTGTTGTAGGTACCGAGTAGCGGGGCCGAGGTAATGCAAGCGTGTATGCTTTACCTAGCATCACGTAGTGCGGTATTTTAGAAGAGTTGTTAGGACCGGCGTAACAGTAAATAGCAACCGATAGCAACTCGGAGTGATTAAAATATTGCGGGCGGAGCGACGCTTCAAGAAAGAAGTAGAAGGAAGGAAAGAAGTCGTACGGGACCGGTACGAGCACGCACGAGGACTACGCACGAGCACCAGAACGAGAGAGGCAGCCGGCAGACAACGCACGGGGTAAGTACGTTTTTCTGTGAGGCACGGCACTGGTTGGAGCTATGGCGTACTTAACTAGATTTAAAAAAGAAGGGATGATCAGAATTGCTAATGATTTGGGTATTGTATTAAACGGGACGGAAACCGTGATTAAATTAAAAGAGTTGATAATCAGCCACGAGGATTATGAGCAGGAGTTTATTGAGGGTTTGGGCGAACCACATCGCCAGGATATCGAGGAAGAGAAGGCGGAAGAGAGGGCGAAGGTGGAACGGGAGAAGGCGGAAGAGAAGGAGAGGGTAGAACGGGAGAAAGATAGGGAATTAGAACGATTGAGAATCGAAAGGGATGCTGAAAGAGCAAGCGTAGGAGGGAGCGCGGAAGCACGTGGCGAGGCACGAGTTGAATCGCATCGGGAAAGTATTAAAGTAGGGCAGATTATAGGTCGATTTCGTGGTGAGCAGGACGATATCACGACATATTTAAGTGCCTTTGAAAGTCAGTGCAGACAGCTGAAGGTACCCGAAAGCGAATGGGCTGTTCATATAATTGGATTGTTGCCGTATAATGTGAATAATTGGATTACGTTAGATGAACAGGAGGACGAATGAACTTATGCAACTTTAAAATCAAAATTATTGGAGTTATATAGATTTGATGCGGAAAAATTTCGTCAGCTGTTTGTTAAACACAGCAAAGGTAATAATTCCACGTGGGGTATATTTGCTCGAGAATTATTAAATTACGCGAGAGAATGGGTGTCCGGATTAAGTGTAAACACGTTTGAGGATCTATTAAATCTGATAGTTACGGATCAGATGAAGCGGAAGGTTTCATGGGAAATGCGCGATCATTTTGTTGATTCGTGGGCGGAATTTATCAATCCTTTAGATTTTGCGAAGAAATTAGACGCGTATGAAAATCACAGGCAAGGGTGGAGGAAGTCAGGACCTTTTCAGTCCAAACAGAAAGAGCCGGTAGAAACAAAGGGCGCAGCAGGGCCGGGGAAGGTAATTCCGAGTATGAGCGAGAAGGACAAGGTTGCGGCGCGGCCTGAATTCGAGAAGCGGTTTGTTAGGAAATGTTTTGTATGCCAGTCACCACAACATTTGGCTAGGCAGTGTCCTAATAAAAAGACCGAAGCTGCGAATCATGTGTGTGAGCCGGAAGCGAGCGAATTGTTTCGTGAACATACCATAGTTGGAAAAATCAACAGCCGTACTTGCCGGATTTTAAGAGACACTGGGGCCTCGTTCGATTTAGTGGGTGAAAATTTAATTGATGCAGCAGATTTAACTGGAGAATCAATTTGGATTAGTCAACCCTTAGATAAATTTCCCAAGAACTTACGTGTGGCGCAGATCGTTCTAGAAATACCGAGCGGGCGTGTAGTTACGCGGGCTGCTGTGGTACCTGAAGAATGCGAATTACCTTATTACATTCTCAGCAATCGAACCATGTTATTACAAGAGGTTAAAGAGGGCTTTGTAGAACCGCAAGAAATTAATTTAGTGGTTACTCGCGCTAGTGCGGCAAAGGCAGATCAGGTGGGGCCGGGAAATTCTGTAGAATCGGTCGTACAGCCGGTGGAGACGGAGGTGAGTGAAAGTATTGTGGAGGTAGAGGAAGACACAGGGGCGATATGTGCCGGGAGCGAAAGTGAAGTTGAACTCTCGGGTGAAATCAAGAATTTGTTGCGAGTAGACGCGGAGCAATTTCGTACGGCGCAGCAAGAAGACGAGGAGATCAGGCAGATTTATGAGGCACATAAAACCGTAAATCAAGCTTTAGGAAAAGATTCTTATTTTGTTGAAAATGATATTCTCTTCAAGAATCGGCAAAGTAAGAAGGGAGAAACTTTCGAAATGTTAGTTGTGCCTAAGGTTTATCGCGGAGAAATCTTAAAGTTTTGTCACGAAACGGCCTCGAGTCATTTAGGTAGCTCGAAGTCAAAAGCATGTATGTCGCGATATTTCTACTGGCCGAACTGTTTCCAGGAAATGGAGAAATTTGTTAAAACTTGCAACAGTTGCCAGATAGTAGGTCATGGTGGGGATAAGAGGAAAGCACCTTTAGTTATTGTGTCTACAATTAGTGAAGTGTTCTCCAAATTAAACATTGATACTGTAGGGCCGTTTACGCAAAGTAGTTCTGGGGCGAAACACATTTTAACTGCAATTTGTGTAGCTTCACGGTACCCCGAGGCCATTCCTATAAAGGATTTGCAGACGACCACTATCATAGAGGCTTTATTAGAATTGTTTAGCAGGACCGGATTTCCGCGGGAAATTCAAACGGATCAGGGAACATGTTTTACAAGCAACTTGATGATAGAATTCGCAGAAAAATTTGGAATTCGACTAGTTCATAGCTCGCCGTATCACCCGCAAAGTAACTCGGTAGAGAGAATACACCGGACGATGAATAGATTATTCAAGGTTCTATGTTTAGAGGCAGGGGGTGACTGGGAGACGAACCTTCCGGCAATATTGTTTGCCATGAGAACGTCGGTTCACGAGTCTTTAGGGTATACGCCGGCAGAGTTAGTATTTGGGAAAAATTTGAGGACACCTGTGACACTTTTGTATGAAAATATTGTCGAAAATGAATCAGAGAGTAATTCTGTGACTGAGTATGTGTTTGAACTCATGAATAGGCTGAAGCATATTAGGGAAACTGCGCATCAAAGATTAGAGGGCGAGCAGCAGAAAAGAAAGGTTGCGTATGACAAGAAGGCAGTTGTAAGAAATTTTAGTGTGGGAGACAAAGTATTGATCTTTGCTCCTAATAGAACAAAAAAACTGTCAGTTCAGTGGATGGGACCGGGGGAAGTCACAGAAAAGGTTTCAGATGTAAATTATGTTGTAAGATTACCTAATAAGAGTTCCGGGAAGGTTTATCACGTAAATATGATGAAACCGTATCATCAAAGGACGGAATATGTAAATTTTGTTGCGGAGAGTAGGAATGAAGAGGAGGCAACTGATGACGCGATTGATAAATATGCGCTAAAGCTAGAAGCGGGCGATTTCGAGGTTGAGTCAATGCTGGTAGGTACAGATGTTGCACCGGAAATGCATGAGAAATTAAAAGCATTAATTGTGGAATTCAGGGATATCTTTTCTGATAAGCCAGGTTTGACCGAGAAAGTAGAAATGGATATCGAACTGATTGACAATACGACGAAGGTTAGGAGTGCGCCTTATCGCACGTCTATGAGACAAAGTAAGATTCTACAAGAGGAGATTGCTAAAATGTTAAAGGACGGAATCATTGAAAGCTCGGATTCTGATTTCGCGTCGCCCATGATTTTAGTAGAGGCTCCGGGCAAGAAACCCAGGCCATGTATTGATTATCGCAGGTTGAATAACATTATTAAAACTGAATATTTTCCACTGCCTAGTTTAGACGAGAGAATTGAAACGGTAGCAGCTGCGAAAATAATATCCACTTGTGATTTGAGCAAAGGTTTTTGGCAAGTTAAGATGACAGAAAGGGCGCAGAGATATGCCACTTTCTGCACAAATTTCGGAAGTTACAAACCATTACGTATGCCTTTTGGGATTAAGAATGCACCTTATGTGTGTAGTAAATTAATGGCGGCATTACTTAAGGATTGTTCGGAATTTGCTATTCCTTATATGGATGATATCGCAATCTTTAGTAACGATTGGTCGGATCATCTGCGTCATTTACGCACAGTATTTCAAATACTAAGGGAGGCGAAACTTCACGTTCAGCCGGCGAAATGCAAGTTTGCTCGCGGAACCGTAATGTTTCTGGGCTACGAAATTGGCAGTGGTCTTATGAAGCCGAACGAGGTAAAAGTACGCGCGATTAAGGAATATCCGAGACCGAATACAAAAAAAGAAATTAGGAAATTTCTAGGATTAATTTCATATTACAGGCGTTTTGTGCCGAGATTTTCGGAGAAGGCTGCGCCTCTCACAGATTTATTAAGGGGAAGTACACGACAAGGGAAAATAGCATGGTCGCAAGTGTGTGAAAAGGCATTTATAGAACTGCGGGAAGCTCTGTGCGGTGAACCGGTCATTCATGCGCCTGATTTCAGCAGGGAATTTTTAATGCAGTGCGACGCGTCAGACAGAGGGGTGGGGATTGTACTCTCGCAGTTAGATGAGGAAGGGAATGAAAATCCCGTGCTATTTCTTAGCAAGAAGTTTTCTCCTTCAGAGATGAAATATTGCGTGACAGAGAAAGAGTGTGCGTCGATTATTTGGGGGCTACAACGATTAAAACATTATTTAGATGGGAATGTTTGCCTAAAGGTAGAAACTGACCATAATCCTCTGGTTTGGTTGCAACAATGTTCCGGGAATAATCCCAGATTGATGCGATGGTCATTGGCAATTCAGCATCTGAATATTAAGATTAAACATCGGAAGGGTAGTCAGAATGTGAACGCTGACATTCTTAGCCGTATGTACGAGAATCAGCTCCAGGCAGAGTCGGGCTTTGCAGAGAGGCGTATGTCCCTCGGCAACGCGTGTGATGTGAGTGCGCGACAAGCAAGTGCCGACACAGTTCACAAATGTGAAACTGTTGCTGTAAAGCAAGTGTCTCTTGATCAAAAACACGAGACAGCATCTGTGACATAGTGTGTTGTTGTGTGAGGAAGTGAAAAGAAGAAGTGAAGCAAGACGGACTTGCAGGAAATCAATAATTTATGAACTTTTGCATAATTATATTCACGCAGAAGATAAAAAGAAATTGTATATTATTAAAATCTGAATGTGTAAAGCAATTAGTAAGTTATTTATGTGTAATGGATAGAGACTCACAGAAGAATTGAAAACTGTATATAGTTCGTGATGTGACGCAAGTCAAAGTGTGCATGTTTGTAAATTTGGCGAAAAGGTATATTGCAGGTTTATGTAATGTTTTGAAAGGGTTATATGGTGGATTTGTTTTTTGTGATATTTTTTGGAAGGGTATCTGGTGGATTTGTTTTTGTAATATTTTGGAAGGGAGAAGAAAAAAATCTTGGCTACCACATCATAGCGTTAGGAAATTGAGTAGAGAGTAGAGGTAGTAGATGAGTGTAGTTTGGTGTTATTGTAGTTATTCAGCTGATATAAGGAATAGAAAAGTAGGTTAGTAGGGTTGGAAAAGACAATGTATTAGATGTAATTAGTTAGGTTAGGCGCAGTTGTTTAAAATGTGAGCCAACTGGCCTAGGGCATTAACTTTGGGGAATTTTGTTCTGTGTTGTTGGCAACTGCGAAAAAATTCCTGGGGGGGTATATAGGAGTTTGTAGCGTCATGACGCTACCAACAGCATGGGCATGTGGCATGCTCCAGGCTCGGACAATAGCAAGCTATGACGCACTAGGTTTTTCCCGGTGTGCGCGTCGCTTGGGTAAGGCAATGGAGGCGGCGGGTAGCGTCGCTAGGGGGCTATTTAAGGGCCGAGCGAACAATAGACGTTCTTCTTTGTGTTCCTGGCTGCGAGGTGTTAGGTCGTTGCAGGTGGTGCTTTGGGCACGCGGCGCAAGAAGCCGGCCGTTAGGTCGTGACGAAGGAGACATGTAATTCGGTCTCAGGGCAGGTGGTGCTACGCACAGCGCACGTTAGTTAGGGGTAGCGGTGTGGTAGCCGTTCAAATATCATTTCTTGTAGTGGGGTCAATTTAGTTTGTTTATTGTACTACAGTGCTTTGATTGTTTTGTGACCACGGTCGAAGTTGGTAATAAATCAGCTGTGAGTACAACCCACTCTCGTCTGTGTGTTTATTACACCCTGTATGATGCCACAGTATTTTAGGCGCGCCCATAGAATCTGGGAAAAGAAGAGGGTGGGATATCGAAGCCCGGACCAAAGATATTTACAAAACTATTACGAGAAGGTTTGTGTCATTCTGTAGCACCACTAGTAATCACTTGTTTTCGAGCTACCCCTGCCTCAGGAGACGTGTTCTCCCTACCTTCAATGCCTCTCTTCCTTGTTGGGTAATAGTTCGGGTCACCGACACCAACGTTTAATAGCAAACAATTACCTCTCCCATCACATCTGACCAACACGAATATTCTTCGATACTAGCTTGTCGAGTTCAGCCTGGAGGAGTATTCTGGCGTCAGACTGCTCTGATCGATAGTTGTCCGTTGTTTCTCCAATCAACACCAGGCGAATGCTGGAGCAGTACCCTACCAAACGGGCCACGGATCTCGCGTGATCTTTCCTTTCTCTTCCTTCTTTTTTCTCACCCCTTTCTTACACACTCACACACACACACATACACACACACACTCACATGCACAACACTACCGTGTATGTCGGGAGACCAGTCGGGTGCTTAGAGCTTTTCCCGGCTGGGGCGGTGCCCCGTTGGTGGAAGCGAACTGAGAAAAATTCTCGCAAGCTGACGTTGGTCGGCGCCGGATCTCGCCAGTCCAGGGGGAAGATCACCGAAACCTTCCGCGATAAAAAACATGCACTAAACTTACGGAACTATTGACCTTAGGAGTTGACGCGCCCGCTATCACATATCAATCAATCAACGAATTTTGCTGACATAATTTAAGCCATGACAGAAGTGCAAGTGTCTGTCAGCATTCGTGATTGAAGTTGGTGTTCAGCGGGAGCCGCCCTAGGCGTGGGCCGGGCTCGGGCCCCGGCGCGGCGCGCCGCGGCGGGGCGACCGGACGGGCGGGGGCGGAACCGTCCCTGTCGGCGTCGCGTCCGCCGCGGCGCGCGGGGCGGCGGCCTTGCGCAGGGGGCCGCGCGGCAGGGAGCGGCGGAGGCGGCGGCCGCGCCATGCGCAGCCCATCGGCGACCCAAAGCGATGGTGAACTACTCTTCCAAAAGCGGAAGATTCAATGGATTTCACGAAACATTTGGAGCTATTGTGGTGAACATTTTGGAAATGCGGATCTTTGTGTAAAGCACTTACCCCCACCTCAAAAACGAATGTACCTTTCTAATTCAAGGGTCCGCGACATTAGCCAGATTGATTCGAGAAAGCCCATCTTTGGGAAAATTCGACCTTGGTATAGTCCGCTAGGGTTGTTCACAAACGAACAGCGGTTTTGCCGCACACCAATTTTTCGTAATCAAGGGCCCACAAAACGTGGAATCCGAGTACACAACGTTTTAGAGGAAGTAATTTACTTCATTTAGGAACAAGAATTATCCACTTTTCTGGTATCAGGGACCTACTATATGGCTTTTTATGACGAAAAATCACCTTTTTTACATCATTATATAATTTTCTCGCCAACTACTTAATTACGTAGAATAGAGAAAGTAAAAACAGCTAGTTTAGAGAAATTACCTTGCCCGCGAAATACAAGAAACTTATGATTAAAACCGTTCCCTAGGAGAATGTCAATTCTTGAGAATGTTTGTGGTCCCTTTTCTTTGTTTACCAACAAATTGTGAATATTGCTTATCAAAATGTGTTAGCCGACTGCTGAAGCTGCAACCGCACTTACGCGGAAACAAGTGCCTCGAGTTCGTATAGTATGTTAGGCATGGTTTCTTCGTCACGTGATTTTTGGCGCGATATGTTATTTCAGATAACCGTAACCGCAACCGTTCTCTCTATTTTCGGAAATGAATATCTGGAGTAGTTGGACAATAGTGATTCAGTTTTTAACAATGTTTAATACAAGGTAACGTTTATAATTTATCATTGGTGTAATACACCAGTATTGAATGTGTATTTAATTATTTCATAGATTTTATTTGTTTGTACGCGTAGGTACTCTGCAATTTCCTATTCGAATGTCGTACGTGGTTGCATAAGTATGAAGTTTTCAAAATTATTTATTTCATAAATGGCAAAAGCAATTAATTTCCGTTGAGAGCAATAAATTAGTATAAATATCTGTTAAATTATGATCTTGAATTTATTTCATCTCAATTTTCGAATTTGAATATCTGGCATGGTTGGATAACTCTGATTCAGTTTTTAACAATATTTATTTAATACAAGCCAACGTTTCTAAATTTATCTTTGGTGTAAAAAAATTAGTATGGAATATGTATTTATTAATTAATTATGTAATAGGTTTTAGTTATTTGGTCCCCTTTGATATTCTCCAATTTTCTATTCGAAAGTCGTATGTGGTTGCATAACTATGAAGTTTTTAAAATTTGTTATTTCATAAATGGCAAGAGATAATCATTTTTGTTTAGAGTAATAAATTAATATCGAACGACGTTAAATTATGGTCTTGGTTTTATTTGATTGTGCTTGTTGGTTCTCTCTATTTTCGAAAATAAAAATCTGGCATGTTTGGATAACTATAATTCATTTCTTAACAATATTTATTTCATAGACGGCAACGTTTATAAATTTATCTTTGGTGTAATAAATTAGTATTGAACATGTATTTAATTATTTATAGGTTTTAGTTGTTTGTACCCGTTGGTACTCTCCAATTTTCTACTCGAATGTCGTTCGTGATTGCGTAACTATAAAGTTTTTAAAATTATTTCTCACATAAATGGCAAGAGCAATTCATTTCTGTTTGGGCTAATAAATTAGTATCAATTGTCTGTTAAATTATGATCTTGGATTTATTTGATTGTGCTCGTTAGTTCTATGTTGGAATATTTTCGAATATTTCCTCTATTTTCAGTGTTGCGTCATGCCAGCTCACACCCGTTTTCGGCCCGAAAATACTTGGCAATTAATTTCAAATTGTGGCAATTAATTGGCAATTAATTTCAATAAATCATTTGAGGGGTTTCGTCGAGCTACGACTCGAATTTAACTTACGTGTGTGCTGGCGTCGCGTCAATCCAGCTTACACGCGTTTTCGCCCCGAAAATACGTGGCAATTAACTCCAAATCGGGGCAATTAATTAGCAATAAATTATATGACATGTTTCGTTGTGATGCGCTGACTTGACTGTTCCAACTTGACGCACCTGCAGTGTCCCTGTGGGAAGACCTCCATTAAAACCAATGCTTTGCCAGCGGACGCCGACTCGGGCTGCTGGTGGCGAGAGTCAGCCACCGAAAGACAGCAGCGCGAATCGGCCGCACGTGGGAAGACCTCTATTACACCAATGCTCTACTACCAGTGGCGGTGTACGGTGGCTCGCGGCAGTGTCTACGTGGGAAGGGGCCCTATCGCTCTCCTGTAATCTCCCGGCGCTGGTGCCGGCGGCGGCGATGACGGGCACGTCGCCGCCACGCAAGGAAACGCGGCCTCCAGACATCGCGACTAGGCCGGGGTCGCCGACGCCGACGCCGACGCCGACGCCGACGCCGACGCCGACGCCGGCGGTGGCGGTGGCGGCAGTCTGCGAGCTGTCTGGGCGCGATGAGTCAAACTAGAGAAAAGGCCAAGGACGGTTGCGCGCCGCGCCGCGCCGCGCTGCTCGCTGTGCAGGTGAGAGGGCAGAGAGCGGACACCGCCCGCACGAGCGAGGCGCCTTCGCCCTCGGAAGTGCCCTGCGCCCCGCCCCCTTCCGCTCCCGCTCTGCATCGCTGGGCCACCCACAGGTCGCGCCTTCCGGTCCCACCGCATCGGGCGCTCACGCTCGCATGCGCTTTCCTCACTGCACCACATCAAATTTTGCAACACACACTTGAAAAATGTTGAAGTTGAGGACAACTGCCGATTACTTAGTGGGTACATTTCTATTTTTTTTAATTCCCCCCCCCCCCAATCTGAAGACATCCAAAGCAGTGTACAACAAACACAACTTCTAAATTAACTCGAAATAAACACACTCGAAGCGTAGCGTTTCGTCTGCAATTACCGTTTGTACGTTTAACTCAAAAATGTTGAAAATATTGCATAATGTTGAAACGGGGTCCACTAATTTACAGAACTTGCTCTTCTACATGCATTTTTACTTTCTTGATTGCAGATCATAGCCTGCAAGTCCGCGTTTACGGTCCTTACGCAATTTCAGCACCTACTTACGCAGATCCTGTCAGTTTTCATACCACATTCGAAATAAACATCTACCATTTCCCACGTTTGCTAAAATTAGTCTTTTTTAAAATTATGTTTATTTATTACTATGAATATAAGTAAACATAGATATTGTGTTTCTGACTTCTGACTATAAATTCATTAAATAACTAACCAGCGTAGCCTAATATCAGCCGTCCATCTTAAAGAGTCCAATACCAAAACAAAATCCTCTCAATGTTTACAAACATTGGTCGTGCCTGTCATATGCTAGTGCGGTATAAATCATTGTCGACATCTGTTCAAACTACTGTCTTCCTAAGATTATTAATTATCGTTTGATTGATTAAAATCACTTCGACTTAATTTTGACATTGGTAGTTCCCGTTTTCTCTATGCCCGGTGTTTGGTCACTCTTCGAGTTTTTTTGTGGATATTCAGCTATATCACAGTTGTTAATGTGAGTTCCACAGCATAATTCATCTATCGAAACTCCACGCACTTCTATCGATATTTATAAAATAGATAGTACGTAAGATATCTGAGTCTGTAAAATCCGAACAAGGAATGATCAACAAAGCTATAAACAGTCAAACTAGACCCAACGTTCATTTCACACTGCAAATTTCTATGCGTGTCTAACATCCATGACACGTTCGTATAGAATTACAATTAATTACATGGGACAGAGAAATTGATTTATTTCTGCGTCGAAATGTTAAAAGGTTGCGTTTAATTTTCCTATGAATTCAAATCTGCTAACCATTGTTTTCTCACAAGAGCTTTGAGCTTCCGAAATCAATTCTTAAAAAAAACTACGTACCAATGCTCGGGTTGTTAAGTTACTGAGAAGATATCCTATGATATACACCAAGGATCTGGAAGACAAACGCCCCGTATGTCGTTGCACCGAATGAAACATAGAACTATTGTTCGTCCGTATATTATTTCTTTAGTTCTAGATACAGTGGCGGCGGATGCTCCCCAAAACTTGGGGCTGCGTCGTCTGCATGACGGATATGTAATTTAGATAAATTCATTGGTATATATATTGTCTGCTACACTGAAAGTGCGAAATATAGGTAGATTTTAGAAAAATTTTAGAAATATAGGTAGTTATTATTTCGCATTGTTTTTATTTGGTTTCCCGAAGCGTCATCTTTTCCCAACTTTCTACTATGTGTTTTAGATCTTTAAACATAACGAATAAAAAAGATTCGCTCTACTATTCGTTTTGTTTGAAACAGTGTTCGACCATGCATCCTCACCTTAATATAAAAGTTATTGGGAAAGCAAACCAGACCTATCGTGAAATCACACACATAACCACGTCCATTTACTATGAAACAGTTTTTGAATTTTTGATCAAATGCTTTTTATGATTTTACACTTTCGATTAAATTTGGAAGACATGGAGTTAACTTTTTAGATCTCTTAATATCTAGTTTTTCTTCATTAGGGAATGAACCAAAGAGATTTTAAAAAAATTTACTTAATTTGTCTAATACCAGGGAACTAAATATTTAACACTTTTAATTTTCACTAAGCCAAGGATAAATTGGTGGCTGCAGAATGGCACAGACTTTCTCGTATTAGTTTTCGTTGATTTTCTGTGATCCGAGCGAGCTATTCTGACTTGCCAGCTGCCATCTATCGCCGCTTAAATTACATTTTTTGAAATTTTCTTAATTTTTCGTTTTCCTAATGGTGGAACCAAAATATTACTTTAAGAATATTGAAGGAGTAAGCCGTCGTCCTAAATGTCAGTTTTCATTGAAAAATTTCAATTTCAATTTCCATTGAAAAATTTGAAACCGTTTTTAAGAATATGGCGTTTAAGCTCTCCCGTAATTCCAAAACTTGAAGCTCTTTTTCACAAAAAATGCTTGAGTTTTCGAATAACTTCTGAACCGTATCTTACTTCGACATATTTATATATATTCAAACTGAATATCACACATCAACCTGTCTTTCCCCTTTTGACCCCTTTACTAACATTAGTTATGTCAAAATGATAGTCATGATAATTTTATTTTGCAGGTCTGATAGGCCGCCTATATAGAATCTCGGCAGTGCAATTTTACGTACGCGATTATTTATTATTTCCGATGTGGGATCAAAAAAACTTCTCTCTATACTCAGAATTAATGATACTTTGTAAATAATATATGCTATTAAATTCTGCAATATTACACGGATACAACATTTGGCAATTTTTATCCAAACTCCCGTACTGGAAACAACATTAACAAAATATTACTCTTACTCCCTCATTGTGCTTTTACATCTTTGTGTTTTTCTATCTCCCTCCCTGAATGCAAGCATGGCCATTGACTCCCTTAAAAATATTAACTTAATACATAAAATTACACAGGACTTGATCTTCCTACATTATTTCATTTTTTGGACAAGATTCCCCATTGTTTACTTTCCTGTTGCAGCAAATCGGCAATCTTGACCGTCGCTCCCGATTTCCATCTCGATCTTGCTATTTTTCCACACAAAATGTCCGTGTTTTATACGCTCACTCACATTTCCAAATTTACTTCCGAAAATTCTCTAATAACTTTAGTTAAACATTCTCCCCAATTCATCACGCAATTATTTGCGTTTACCACTATCGCGTCAAAATTACAAGTCCCGACTTCACTTGGTTAATAATGAACAAATCACCCTGCCTTGTTTCTACCTCCGAACATCACCGGATCTACGGCTCGTCTATTCTTCATTCATCTTGCGCGCCTGTCGACTGTTTTTAGAATATTGTGCTCTAGCACCCCAAAACCTTTCTGCCTCGCATCTCATTCGATAACTCGAATATTATCTTAATTCTCATTGGTTCTTGTCGAAACATTAAATAAAATATTTTTCAATCCCCCACGGAATTTGCTCACGTGTTCATTATGTTATATAACTCTGTTACAATATTGTTTATTATCCCCGTTGTTGATTACAATCACTGTTATATTACTGTTTAAATGTTCAAGTCTTTTCATTCGTACCTGACTCCATTGTTGCTATCGTCATATTTACTTTCGTTTACATTTATCGTCACTTGTAATAATTCCATTACACTTCATTAGAAGCCATGTGTGTATTAACGGCGTGAAAGATATTTAAAAAATACATTTGTGTAACAAAAGAACATCTCAAAATGAATTTTATGTCGTATAAAACAGTGCAAATAGCACTATCCGTTTCAAAAAACAACTAAACACTAATAGTTGTTGTAAACACAAAAAAATGTTGAGCCATTTTTTGAGAAAATGGAGTTTGAGCGTTTCTGAAAATGCGGAATTTTGAGCTAATTTTCACAGAAAACAGTTGAGTTTTCGAGAAATTTTATGACATTTTTTAAAACGCATGTACTCATAAATGCAATAATGTGAACAAATCGTCGCTAGTTTAAATATCAACGACGTGAGAGACAAGTCAAAAACATTACATTCACAATAATTAATTTTTGTAATTAAAAAAAAAGAATAGAGTAATATGACGTTTATATCCCATTATAAAGTACATATAGCACTATCTCTACCAAAAGTTTAAAGAAAAAATTTGGAGCCGTTTTCGACAAAAAACTCTTTTTTGTTATTTTTTAATATTGCACATATAACACACAATATTGCCCGAAATCCACCAAAATAAAAAAAAATGGACACGACCTTAATGAAAGAACTAAATATTGAGAAAATATTTTACTCGAAGGAAAAATCTATATCTTCAATTTTGTCATTGTAGGAAGACGCCGGAAAAATCCAAACTTTTGAAATTTTCGAAAATTCAGAGTTAACACTGAAAATCGAACCTATGACATATTATACGTGTAATTTAATCTATTCTTTCAAAAAATGTAAAGAAAAAATTTGGAGCCAGTTTTGCTTTACATAAGCTTTCCGAAGCATTACATAATTTTCTCTATTCTACGTAAATACGTACGCAGACGAGAAAGTAAAAATCACACAAAAATTCGCGTACAAGAGCGGAAAAGATTCTTGGTTTCCAAAGATATATCAGTTACAGTTCACTCTCACCGGCAGCAGGAGCGACAACAATAAGAGCAACAGCGACGATGAAACTAATCACAAAAATTAATAAGTTGTTGGAATTATCTTCCCCCGTCCGTCTCTCTCTCTCTCTCTCTCTCTCTCTCTCTCTCTCTCTCTCTCTCTCTCTCTCTCTCTTTCTCTCTCTCCCTTTCTATCTTTCTCAAACGCGCACACACACATGCGCG
The DNA here is from genome assembly GCA_011170035.1 of Teleogryllus occipitalis. Classification (NCBI taxonomy): domain Eukaryota; kingdom Metazoa; phylum Arthropoda; class Insecta; order Orthoptera; family Gryllidae; genus Teleogryllus; species Teleogryllus occipitalis. The sequence goes on from BLKR01002739.1 coordinate 132,342, forward strand.
TATGCGTATCACATTTTGGTGCGTATTTCAAATTTTTAAACTGATAAAATTGTTTGTTTTTTTCATTATCGTCCATATTGTTTAAAAATCTGAAATAACATAGGTTATAAAATGTTATAAGACACATTCTAAAAAAACTCAACTCCAACGTTATCACGTTGAAAATTCATTTCAAAAAAATTTGTTTTTCTATTTGAATTGGGTGACAGAATTGGTTGCCAAAAATACCTTAAAATTCACCTACTGTTCTCCGTCTCTCCAATTTGTTTCAGTCTGATACATGCAATAGAATCTGAGAAAAAATAAAACACGTTTCTCGTATCTCTGCAACAGATTGCCCGAGGAGGCTGATTTTTTGTGATTCTGCAGCATTTTTTATTCTCTTTCGTATGAGCATCACGATTATTTATTTGGTTTGGGGGCACTTTTTCACCCCCTTATTCCGGTATATCCTTACCTGTTACACAAAATTCAGAAAAAACTACTTAATTCTCTGTCACCCGACTCACAACGAATTATTACCTCTTTCAAATAGCAGAAAGGGTGGAGGTGCGTGTGTGTATGTAAGTGGGAGTGTAGAGTGAAAGCATGTATGTTCTCGTTGTAGAGTGTTGCAAATATTGTACAAATGTTGGTATTCAGTGTTGGGTATAACGCAACGTGACGCAAGCGCAGCCTAAAACAAGAGTGGTAACTACTTTCTGGACCCATTTGGGCCCTCTTTTCCGTTAAACATTTTTATTTGCATGGCAATTTTACTTGTAAATAAATAGAGCATACAGGAGAATTGAATTATAACTTTTATGGTATTAATTTATTAATTCAATTGATTTTATGTTGAACCATTTACAAGGTTTTCAGATCCTTTTGGAGGACCTCTCCCTCATCAACCCCAAGTTGTCGACTTAAGAAGGGGAAAATTAATCGATTGTATTGATGAATATAAAATGTTTTATTACGTAGCGTTTCGGAGCCTCTTTCGAAATTTTCAGCGTTTGTCTAAGTTAGTATGTCTGTAAATGGCATGTGTGTATGTAGGTTGTATGAATGAATATTTTCAGTGAAGGTATATATTGTGAATGTATTAGTGTGGTGCACCTTGCATTTTTAAAATCTTTTTTCTTCTGTTAGTGAGTTTTAATGAATAATGTTCATTTGATTGTATTATTTTTTATAAATCTTCCTCCGGATATTGAATCATAAGCAGATCTTTTTTATTTATTATTATTATTATTATTATTATTATTATTATTATTATTATTATTATTATTTACGAGGGGAATTGTGGAAATATTCAACAAGACGCTCAGGAGCCCACACTCCTCAATAGTGTGAGATTTTTACTCCCTAAAACCACAAACCCTTTATGTTCCTGGCGTTACCCGCCCTTGAACCGCAGTTATGCATTTCTTCACGGTGGTGAAAGTTATAATATTTTGAGGTACTATTTAGGTTCGACTTTGGCTGCTGTTTTTTTCGTCTTCTTCCTTCTCCTTAAGGATGGTGGTATATCTCTCTATTGCTGTCCACTTCTCCTTGTTACAGATCATTAGTGTCACCATCTTTTCTGGCGTGACATTCCACCCGACCTCCCATATCATACGATGCCTTAGCGTGTTCCATCCCGGGCAGTGGAAGCTCTCGGCATCGTCTGCAGTTCTACTGCAGCGTCATGGCTGCAGTAGAGGCACACAGGGTCTTCTGTCTTTCCGAATCTCTTCAGGTATGCTTCCAAACATCCATGCCCTGTAAATGCCTGGGTTAAATTGTATGTCACGGACCCACTTTCGCGGCTTATCCATTTGTGTATGTTTGGGATGAACCTATGAGTCCATCTGCCGGTCTCCTCTCTGTCCCAGCGCTTTTGCCAGCGGTGCATCAAGTTTTCTTTCGCCTTTTTAATTGCGCTATCCCTACCTTGGTGCGTTCGCAGTCCGTTGCCTTCTTGCTTATGGGGATAGTCGTAAACGTATTTCCTTTCTAGAGCAAGCAGTGAGAGGGACGTTCGTCAGCACAAGAACAGCACTTCCGGATACAGTTCTACACGCCGAAGTTACTCTCTCAGCCTGAATCAGTGAAAAACTACTGATTGACAGTGACTATTCACTGATTGTGTCAGTTATAACCCTGCCACTGGAAATCAGTGAATTGAACTGAACGAATCAGTGAAAAACGGGTCCACTTTTTGAATCAGTGAAACTTCACTGTTTGAATCAGTGAAATCTGTGACAACTAACTGAACCAGTGGAATAAATAACTGTTGCAATCAGTAAAAGTAAGGCTTCACTTATTTGAATCAGTGAAGTATCACATCGCTTCTCCAGTACTGTAATGCACAAACCCAAAAATCCTACTACTGAGAAATCACTGTATTGCTTTAAACAAATGCTTCAAAAACATAAAAATTTAATAAATACAATACAATAAATTTATATCTGTATTTGAAGTATTTTTCTCTTGATATCTCAATAGTAGGATTTTTTTGTTTGAGGAGTATAGTACAGGGGTAGCGACATATTGTGTAAAGAAAGTCAAAGTTAATTAGGCACAAATTTATTGAAAGATTTTATGGGAAAATGATATACTTGAACAGCACTGTAACATAACTACAAAACAAATACAATAGACATATTCATATTATGGCAATAGATATTGAGTCACTCAGAATCTTAACTCGCAAAAAGAATTGAAAATTGAGGTAATAATAGATCTGTATACTATTTCATATGAGCAATCTATATATCTATTCATTTATTGTCTTCAACATTATCACATAGAAAAAAAATTGGCTTTTCAATGAAAGGAATACTGGTAAAGATATATGTTGGCATTAAGGTAATTTTAAAGGGCGATACTACCTTTTTAAGTGATATAGGTGAATACAAGTCTTTATTTAAACCAATGAAAAACATACAACAGAGAAGAAAACCGATATTCAGAAACTTTTCAAAACTCACTACGGAGAAATATTGGCCTGCAGTTAACACTCTTTATTTTATGTACATATTATTGACAATTCTGGTGACAATACAACAAATTCTGAAAAGAAAGTTGGGAAGAAAGTAGTGAAAGAAAGTACTCTTATAATTTAAATGGATATAAATACATTTCAATGGATTTTTATGTGAATTTTACAATAAAAATAAATAAAGGACATTAAATCTGTCAAAATTTATAAAGTAAAAATTCGAATAAACATTTGATATATTACAAGTATTTGGCAAGTTTTAGGGCAACTTAATCAGCTTCCTCTGCTAATTATAATTTTCATAATTAAAATCAGCAGCATTGCCAAGCTTAAAATTGGAAATGTTAACAGCATTGCATGCCTTTGTTTCTATTTCGTATATATACATATATATGTATACACATGTATACACACACACACACACACACATATATATATATATATATATATATATATATATATATATATATATATATATATATATATATATATATAAAAGTACCCGGCGTTGCTCGGGCATTTATTACAGTAAATTATTATACAGGAAGAGGAATTCAATCTTTTCATGCCCTGTGGCGGGACCTACCTCTATCTCTTCCATTGTATTCCTTCTCCGCCCTACTCCCTGCCATGCTCTGCCCGGCCACGCCACGATAGATGTCTTCTCTTGACCCCCATTTGGAAATTTCCAGATTACCTCGCTCACTTTTCCACAAATAATGACATTTTTCTTATTTGAAATTCCAGCTTCTAAACGTTCAGTTTATAACTAAACGCAATAAACAAATCTAAACTACAAAATAAAATACCTTTACTCGCATATAAAATGTTTGTGGAGTTTTTTATATTCCAACACTATCAAAATTGTAACGTTGTAAAACTTATCCTACTTTTATAATTTTTCTTCCATTGTATTCATAAAAAATGTTTTGAAATTGATCTGTCATCTCGTGACCTTCAAGGCACTTACTGTTTTAAGCTGAGTACAACATGCGGAAGTTCATGCACGGGTACGGTAGTAGGTAGATCAGGAGTAATAGTTATAGATGTCATAACGTAATTGATGATTCATAATCATTAAAATAAATGAAAATTCTTGTAACTATTCTGAAACATAATTAACAGTTTTTATAATTCTAAAGATGAAAAAAAAATATATGTTTAATGTCCTGTGTGCTAGTAACACGTAGTATAAAACTTATTTGTTCAGGTAAATCAATTCATCATACGACTAATACAATAGAAAACTAATGATTCACCAACATTACATTATGTGTAAATAATAAATTGACAATGCACTGAGCCACATAACAAAACAATATTAGCATCATTATTTTATTTCAAGTAATAGAGATTATGGATCCCGAAATATGAATAATAGAAACCAAAGACTCCCATATATTATTTGATTAGACAAAAATATTTTTAGACCAATTAATTTTTGCTTATTTTTTTAGAAATATATGAATGAACTCATTCATTGGGAGCAATTGATACGCAAAACCACTTTACAGATTAGTCTTAATATGTAAATTATCATTCCTAAATTACATACCACTGCACAGAAATTCATCCCATATTGAAGAAAAATTTTACTGGGTTTACAAAATCATAAATTTCTTTCCATTTTTCCAATTTGTGCAGAAGAGCTGAATAATAGAAAGCAAGAACTCCCAGATTGATTTATTTGCTCAGACAAACTTTTTCTTTGATAAATTAATTTCTTCCTATTTTTTATAGATAAGTATGGATGAATTCAATTATTGGGAGTAATTGATATGCAAAACTAAAGCACATATTAGTCTTAATAAATAAATGATCATTCTATAATTACCATCCACTGCTCTAACCTTCTTCACATTTAGAAGAAAAAAGTACAACAGCAATTGATATGCAAACAACTCTACAGATTAGTCTTAATATGTAAATGGTCATTCCTAAAATACATACCACAGCACAAAACTCCTTCAAATGTTAAAGAAAAACTTTTACTGGGTGGACTGAAGACAAATAAACATTTTCCATTGTACTAATTTTAACGTGAGAGCTGAATAATAGAAACCAAGAGCTCTCAAATTTATATATTTGCTCAGACAATTTTTTTAGATAAATTAAGTTTTTCTTATATTTTATGGAACAATATGAATGAAATCATTCATTGACAGCCATTGATATGCAAAACAATAGCCCAGATTAGTCTTAATATGTAAATGAAGTTATTGAAGAAAAACTTTTACTGGGTGAGCTGAAAACATACAAACATTTTCCATTTTACCAATATGAACATGAATACTGAAAAATAGAAACAAAGGACTCCCAGATTTGCTTAGACCCAATATTTTTAGATAAATTATTTTTTTCCAATTATTTATTGAAAAATATATATGAATTCATTCATTCAATAGGAGCAAGTGATCTGCAAAACAACTGCACATATTAGTCTTAATATTGTAATGACCATTGCTTAATTACCAACCACTGCACTTAACTTCTTCGCAAGTAGAAGAAAAAAGTACAACTGCAATTAATATGACAAACAACTGTACAATATAGTCTTAATATGTAAATGATCATTCCTAAATTACACACCACTGTTCAAACTGCCTTCGCATATTGAAGAAAAAGATTTACTGAATGGACTGAAAACATATACACATTTTCCATTTTACCATTTTGAACCTAAGAACTGTGTAAATAGTCAAATTGAGAGTCCTAATGAACAGCTGCCCCACTACTTAGGGAATTGTTCACATTTCTCCCCTTCTTGCAGTATTGTTTTCAATGGGGCGAGTGAGTACTTCAGCAAGTCAATCTTCCCTCTGAGTAACCGATTCAAAATTTTAGTAGACTGCCCATCTCTTGGCACATATAATATATTTTGACAATTGTGACAGTCGTTTAGTCAAACAATTCAGTTGTCACAAATTTCTGTAAAAGAAGACGTTGTTTAGATTGTATACGATATGTGTATATTGTACATTGTACATTACTGTGTATTCTGTACTGTATATTATTGTACTTTTTATTCTCCAACCTACCTCAATTATTAAACACATTTAAACTCACAAAGATTTCTTGCCACTTAGTATGTAACACGGACAAAGACCAATACATGAACATTGACATTATTTACCACTTCAGTTACGACTTTCTTTCAAATGTTCACACAGGGACATTACATAACCTTATTCAAACTCTAATGAATTTCGCAATAATTCTGGATATTGATGAACTTAGTAGTAGATCTCAGACGTTATCCTCTGGTGGCGCGCAGCTTAATTATTGGAATTGATGCACTCTTGAATCTGTGATGTAAGGCTAGGCGAAAAATGTCCATAAAAGTAATTATTTTGAAACTATATTACCGTTTATGTTTGTAAATCATAGCCTATAGTACTCCAGGCTTTTAAAGGATGCTAGCACAAAAGTTTCATCGGCATTGGTTCAGTAGATTCAGAGATTACCGCGCTGGAAGACAACGCACTTCTGTCTATATATATATATATATATATATATATATATATATATATATATATATATATATGTGTGTGTGTGTGTGTGTGTGTATATATAAAGAAAACAAAGACTATTGTGTGTCGTTTCCTAAAAATTCGAATCTGCCATGCTACCGAACAAATGACTGATACCTGACACCGCAATGGAAGCACCTGCCGACTGATTTCAAAGACAGGAAGACAATTGATGAATGATGGCATGTGCCAAGAATCGCAAGTTCTAAGCTATTAATTCACCTTTGTTTTCTTGTAGTAATGTAGTTGAGGTAAAAACTTTACATGGCTTACCAGATGACCTCCAAAACACAAACCTTCACAAGGAGCTAATTACAACACAAATATTTGGTAAGGTAAGAAATACTTAAAAAAAGAGACATCAATTTCAAAAAGTCTCGATTTCTTTATCAGAAAATCTATCAAAAGTATATTTGGATGAAGAGGAAAATTTGCAATTTTACAACTACTACATAGAAGAGGTTACAGAGGAAAAAGTTGAAAAATCTACCCGAGTACCTCAGATGAAACAATTGAGAAATTAAATAAACAGAGGTTGTCTGGTATCAAGTTTCTATTTCGCTTAAGATCTTTTCGATCGCGTAGCGATCATCGTCAGAGCTGGAAATACATTAATAGATATAATAATACATTCTGCAGATTAATATATAAAAGAAGTCTGCAGTTGCGTAAGCAAACTGGATCGGTCGTACCTTGTAGCTGCTGGGCGGAAAACGAAGTTCTGCGGATTTTTGAAATAGCGGCTCGCTTAAGAAGGCAGGGTGGCGGTCGGGCAAGTGTGGGGGCGGGGCAGGGGAGGGCGCGGTCGAAGGGTCGAGAGGCGCGGCCGTTGGGCCTAGTGTGAGGAGGGCGCGGGCGGTCGGAGGTGGGTGGAGTTAGGGGTGTACACATTGTGCTAATTTTAGCTGAGGTGACGAAATTTCAGGGATTTGCTGGTTAAGACTAGTATTATTCTGGTTTTTTAGGTTGTTGTGAATGTGAAGTGATTCTAATTTTAATCTGTGCCAGTACCTATTTTCAATTTCTAGGATATGGAAATTAATGAGTTTGTCAAATGTGTGATTGTTTTGATTTAGGTGATCAGCGAAGTGTGAAACTGTGGTGGTATTGTTTTTCCATGCTTGTTCGTGTTCTTTGATCCTTTGTGTGAATTTACGCCCGGTTTGTCCTACGTATACGGCATTGCAGTTGTTGCAAGTGAGGGCATAGACTCCGCATAAAGAGGTAGGAGGAATTGGATCTTTAGTGTTGGATAGAGTTTTTTGTAATGTGTGAGTGTTGTGGAAAGTAGCTTTGAGTCCGAATTTATTGAGTGTGGTTGCTATTTTTAGAGAAAAGGGTCCTATATAAGGGATGGTGATGTACGTGGCTGTAGTGTTTTTGTTGATAGGTGTGAGAGTGGTGTGTTTGCGGATGTTGAGTGTGTTCGTTTTTTTGATTATTAATTTGTCAATGATATTACAGTCGTATCCATTCACCCTGGCTATATGTTTTATGGTGTTTATTTCTTTTTTCGTGTTTTCTGGAGACATGGGGATTGAGATTAATCGATGTACCATAGCATGGAAGGCTGCGTGTTTGTGCGTGGGAGGATGTTGTGAAGTGTTGTGTATGATTGTGTCCGTGTGGGTCGGTTTTCTGAATATATTAAATTCGTGATGGTCCTGAACTAGCGTGATAGTGAGATCAAGGAAGTTTAAGGATTTGTGTTCATTTTCTATTTCAGTGGTGAATCTCATGTTGGGATGCAAGGAGTTGATGTATTGTGTAAAATTGTGAAGTTGTCTTGTGGTGCCTTCTTAAGCGAGCCGCTATTTCAAAAATCCGCAGAACTTCGTTTTCCGCCCAGCAGCTACAAGGTACGACCGATCCAGTTTGCTTACGCAACTGCACACTTCTTTTATATATTAATCTGTAGAATGTATAATTATATCTATTAATGTATTTCCAGCTCTGACGATGATCGCTACGCGATCGAAAAGATCTTAAGCGAAATAGAAACTTGATACCAGACAACCTCTGTTTATTTAATTTGAATTAATAAGGTATCTACATTACCAAGCCGTCTAATTAACAATTGAGAAACTTTTAAAGAAAGTTTTAGAAGATAAGCAACAAATATCTGAAGTAAAAAATTTGAGAAAAATTGCTAATGATTTTATTATCGATATATTTAATGCAAGAAACAAACTTGTGCCAATGGATAAACAAGTTTGAAAAAGAGTGGGATCGCTGTTTTGTGGAAGAGGGTTCTAAAATTTTCCCTTGACAATGCAAACGCAGATTGGTACTGAAGTATGATTTTGAAAAATACAGTAGAATCAGACTGGAACAATTGGAAGAACACATGCATAAAAGAAATTGGAGCTGTACTAAAAGGACAAAAATGGGGATACTAAGCCAGTGACATATTTTTCGAAAAAATTGAGTGAAGCTCAAAAGAAAAAAAAGCAATTTACCTTGAGTGCTTGGCAATAAGAGGTTGTGATATATTGGCAACATTGTCTACTCGGAAGAGAATTTTTGGTACACTCCAATCATAAACCTTTAAAAAATGTAAATATAAAAGCAAGAACAGATGAAGAACTGGGTGATTTGACATGCTATCTGTCCCAATACAATTTTAAAGTTAAATATAATCCTGGACAATTAAACCAAGAGGCAGACTATTTAAGCAGGCATCCAGTTAGAGCCTGATGAAAATTCAAATGACATATTAATAATTGTAAACCTAGTGAACTAAGAAGACATAAAAAAGGATCAAAGAAGATGCACAGAGCTACAAAACAATAAGAAAAAACTAATATTCTAAAATGAAATTTATTATAAAAATTAAAAAGAAGAGAAAAACTCTCATTATCAGAAGAATTTAATATAATATTACTAAAATATGTACACAATACTTATTGTCACCTGGGAAGAGCGCAGATGATAAAGTAACACCATTCTTTACAGCGAAAAATATAATCATAAACATAGAGAAGATTGTGAAACTTGTGACATCTGCTTAAAGAATAAGTCATGAAGAAAATCAAAATTTGGATTAATGTCACACCTAGGTCGAGCAACATACCCATTCAAGATAGTTTCTATAGATACCATCGGACGTTACGGAGGATCCCGGTCAAAAAAAAAAACCTACACCTACTGGTCGACCATTTCACAAGATATGCTTATATTTTAACATCAAAAAATCTAAACGCTGATGATTTCGTAAAACTAACTGAGGAAGTAACAAAACACCATGATGTCCAGATGGTACTAACGGATCAATATCCAGGAATAAATTCAAAAGAATTAAAACAATTCCTAGTAAAGAAATAAATAAAATTGATTTTTACTGCCATAGATGCACCTTTCTCCAGTGGTCTCAATGAAAGATTAAACCAGACTTTAGTGAATAAAATAAGATGTATTATGAATGAAACTGACAAAAAGGCTGCATGAACAACTTTTGTGAAAAAAAGCTGTGGAGAAATACGAGACAGAGCATACAGTGACAAAATTCTCACCAAAATACTTGCTAGAGGGTAAAACTATAAATATCCTATCACATGAATTAAAAATAAAATGCACAGCCGAAGATTTAGAAAGAGAGAGGAAAATAGCACTCAAGAATACAATAAAACTTCATAATGACAACAAAAAAATATTCGACCTACACAGGAGACAAATTGAATTAAAAAAGGGAGATCTTATGTACATAGAACATGAAAATCGCCTGAATAGGAAGAAATTAGATGAATTGAGAATTGGGCCATACTCGATATTGGGAAAATCTCAAAGTCAATCTATGAAGTCGATACCAGACAGAACAAAAGAATCAAATTTCTATGATATAACTAAACTAACTCCAATGGTAGAAGGTTATGATAATTGAACAATTGCAGAAGCATTGTTTATTTCCCAGGAAGGGGGGTTATTACAGAAACCCAACTGAGTTTTTATTTCAAATTAAATACTTGGAAGTCCAGATGAATGAATCATTATATACTGCTAAAAATGAAAAAAATTGCTAATGACGTTGGGTATGCCAAATTTGTTGTAAATATTAATTTAAACAGTAAGTCAAATGCTGCAATGGGTGAAAGAATATTTTATTATTAAAAAAAAAGAAGAGCAGATGTTAAAACCAACCATCACCCTGAACAAAGACGAATAGTTTTTCTATCCTTTCACCCATATCAAATATTGCTGGACATTTTTCTTGAAGGTCTTTCTCCTTTCCAATTCCTCCAGATGTGAATTAGAGCCCTCCTAAAACAGAAAAAAAGATAGGTCAAGAAGTTATGCGAGGGCAAAATGGTTACTTTATTTTCAGATTACATACAAAATCATACTAACTGGCAGAATTATTATGAGGTCTGGATTGGAAACCTCAGGAGTGGCAAATGGCTTTGATGTACCATCTGCACTCTCCCTCCATTTTGCCAAACTAGCCTCGCCATGTAAATGAGAAAAATATAATGTGTTTAGTGACTAAGCAAGGAACACTGATCAAAATAAATCAGTATTACAGCAGTCTTTGGCAAATTAAAATACCTTGTCCCCTGTCCCCTGTTAGCTCCAGCACTTTCCCTTACACTTCTTCAAAACTCCACTCCTGGACTGGTGTCATTAAACTAAATTGGAAAAACCAAAGAATGAGTTAATAGTTTGCTGGCATGCTCGGCTCTGCTGTGGTGTAATAGAGAGCATTTTGGACTTTTCACAACTTTCATAAAGGAAATTAAACATTGCACGTCAGATATTTCACACTGTATCACCAAACAGTTACATTAAAACTCTTAAGTTACATAAGAAGTTTCCAAGTTAATAACAACAATAAATAGATGGTATTAACCATGTGTTCATAACCTATTTCTTAGTATGGCTAAATGTTCACCATAAAATAAAACGTCTCACAGTTATCAACAAGACGAGTCACAGAAAAGCGAAAACTACTTACCTAACGCAATTAAAACATCTTCAGACACAGGTCAGTTTTCTCACAGGAAACCTCTATTCCACTGCCGTGGGATTTTGCTTACATACACAACAGAGCACGTGAATGACTGGACGATCTGTCGGTATGGTGGCGTGGCACTTTACCACTGACCAGTGAAATGCTGGCGGTAATCATGAAAAAGTTCTCGTATTCACTGATTGTCAGCGAAATTACACATTTCGACTGAAGATATCAGTGATATTTCCTCTCACTGATTGAATCAGCGACAATTTCACTGATTGAGATTCAGAGAGTATGCGTAGGGTTTCTTTCCTCTGGATAATTTACAGTTTCCTTCTCAAATTATTGTTTTGGAGGGATTCTGTCCAGATCGGAGCTGCATAGAGCATTTTCGAGTGCACCACACTCATAAGAAGCCGCCGCTTCTTGTCACTGAGGCCCCTGGTGTTCGGCATCAATTTTGAAAGCGACGCTGCTATACCCTGTGCGTTTTTCGCCGTCTCGGTAACGTGTGGTCCAAAACTTAGCTTCCTGTCAGTCTTCATTTGGAAGAAGTGAAGGGTCTTAGAAATTTTGTTTTTACCTATTAGAAATGTTGAATTGGGGTAGGATAGTCTATCTGTGATAAGTAGCGCTTCCGTTTTATGGGCTGAAGCTTCCACCCCTTTGGAAATCAGCCACCTCATCACTTTTCTCAGGGTGTCGTTTACGATGACTTCTAGAAGAGCCGATGTTTCCGCCTTTGCCACTATTATTGCATCGTCTGCGAACCCCACTATTGAGTCGTTTTGCGGATGCTTTATGCCCAGTAGACTGTCGTACGTGATATTCCATAAGAAAGGGCCACGTTTGTTACCTTATGGGACACCACAGGTCGTTTCGACTTCTATAGGTTCTCCTTCACCTTCGTAAGTAGTTTTTTTCGGTCACTTAGGTGGTCTATCTATCTATTTAGATGACAGAAAACTGGTATTCCCCAAGGCACCTTGCGATGCATTCCACGGTAACAGCTATGCTTTCATGACGGTACTAAACGCATAGGAAATGATCGCCTGCTCACATTGGGACCATCATGAAGCCGGGTTTCGCATGCTATACAATATTAAACCATGACCGCTCTTTACTGTGCTGCATAAGATCGTGATGTCACATCGGTGAATTGCCTGGCTTGCAACGAGATTCCAGAGACTGTGCTCATGGGGACACTCCATTGATTTCAAAATAATTTCATACATTGGAACTGCTGCAATATCTGGATTATTGAATGACATTAAATCGAAAATATTAACAATTTTTTAACAATGAAGAGAATTTTACGATTATCTGAGGGGTTGTGCAGCCATGCAACCTAAGCACGAGTCGCTACTGCTTAGATACAAGGTTTAATCCGGAAAGTAATGTCAGTGATTTGATCAGCGTGGTAATGGTGTTGGAGAGCTTCGGAAACAAAACCGTCTTTACGCCAGTTGCCTGCGAGCTACCGCAGGGTAAGGACAGCATTTTTCGTGAGAGACGTTTTCGTGACGCGTCAAAGTTCGAAATGAAACGCTCTGTCGAGCAACGCATGGCGATCAAGTTTTGTGTTATACTCAGCAAAACTGTTTCTGAGACTGTTCCAATGCTGAAGACGGCCTTTAGCAATGATTGTCGGATAGGTGTTTGAATACGACCCCAAGAAAGCAAAGTACTGAGTAGCACACGTCGTCACCTCGCCCCAAAAGGCCAGGTTGCCAAAATCAAAAATCAAATCAATGCTGCTTGTGTTTTTCGATATCCGAGGGATCGTCTATCACGAATTCGTACCACCAGGTAACAGTGACAGTGAAATTTTACGATCAGTTGCTCAAGAGGTTGAAACTTCGGGTCCAATGCGTCCGACCGAACATCGCCACGGTCTGGAAGCTGCATCACAACAATCCACGCGTGCACACCAGCTTTGTTTTAAACGAATTCTTGGCCAAGACAGGCGTCACAACAACCCCACAACCTCCCTGCAGCTCGGATATCACCCCCTCCCGCCATCAACTTCTTTTTATTCCCTCGTCTGAAAACTCAGATGAAAGGGAAGCATTTCGGGACGGTCGACAACATTAAGGCGGCTACAACGCGCGCCTTGAAGGACGTCCCGGAAAAGGGATTTTACACAGCCTTTGACGCATGGAAATCGCGCTGACAGCGGTGTATCTATGCAGGAAGGGTGTTCTTTGAAGAATATTAAAATTGTACCAATACGATGAATAAATTATTAGTTCTGAGGTCATAGACATTACTTTCCGCACAAACCCTGTGTATACTGTGTAAATTTATTAGATTCTACTTGTGTATTTAAACAAGATGTTTTGTTTTATATTATATATATATATATATATATATATATATATATATATATATATATATATAGTGATGGACCCTTATTTTCGGTCAGATACAATAGTGATTTTAAGATAAGATGGGGGACAGGTAATCTTTTCCGTGAATGGGCTCTGGGTATTTGTGCATATACATTGGGAATACAAATTATAATACAAAGAACATGAAATAATTTATTTCAAACTCTTCATAACAATATGCGTCTCTTTTCACTTTTCCAACCTTGAATGCTGATGAATCACTGCTACTCTCATTACCATTTCCTAAAAAGACTGTTGAACACATGAAAACCTGACTTTTGAATCGGCGACATTGCTATCCATGGACGCCTCGGCGAGTGGGGTGGGAGGAGGCTCTCCGGCGGGGCTCGGCGTCGCTCGGCTGTTCTCGGTCCCTGTCGCTTCCCGAGGCTCGGGGCGGCCGCTGCTTGATTTATTCTGCTCGGATCACTACATGCCTTCGGCCGTTATCCACACGTCACTCGTTCCATCCGGGCATTCTTGATGTTCTGCTCTCATCCACACCATCCGCACCGTCGACTTCGTGGACGCGCTACTCACAATAATACTGTCTACAGTCCTCACCGGATGTTTCGTTGGAGTTGCACCATCACGTAGTATAACTCGTCTCCCGACTGATCTCTGGCACTCTCCCAGTCCTTAGCGTTACAATTCCTAATTAGATTTTGTAGATTGTTCACCATGCTCACCTCCACATTGATTCTCACTTTACCCTCTTTCCATCAGCACGCATCACATCTCCGCAGTTCCTTAATTCCTTCACAAACTACACAAGTACATGTACACGTTCCGTCTCCTCTCGAGTTCTTTCTCTCACTGCCTGTTTTCTCTCGTGCTGTTCGCACCTCTTCTCGCTCGCCGCGTTACCCTGACTCGTTCAGAACGGGTCAGTCGGCAACGGCCATAGCTACCGCATAATTTAACTGGGTCGGCCGCTGCACCTCTGTTTAGAAACGCGATGCGTTCCATCACCCCCTCCTCCCCTTTTTTGGATTTTTTCATACTTCGATAGGCTAGTGTGGCCTAGCCTTGAGGGCCACCCGTTATTGTCGGACATGGTTTCAGATTATGGAAGTTATAGTGTCCCATTTGTTGTCTGTTATTTACTAATTTGGCTACATTCTGATCGGTTACTTGATTTATGACGTATGGTCCCTCGTAGAGGGAAGAATTTTGCATACAATTTTAATTATGGATTCGACATTTTAGGAACCCGTAACAACACTGCCCCTTGCTGAATTGGTAAGCCTTCCTCTTTATTTTCGCTTTCCTTTCTTCTCCCGATTTTACCAAAGCTTGATATATCTCCTCCTTTGTCTTCAGCGGTCCTTCTTGAGATATTTCAGGTCGTACTAAGACGTACAGGATGTGGGGCGGTTTTTGTTCGAAGTGTGCCTCCCATAGCGTGATGCCCGTGCTGGTGTGGGAAATTTGGTTCAACCAACGGTGAATGTCCGGAATCACTTCAATCCATAATTGGTGATTGTCCCAGCAGTATGTCCGAAAAAGTCTTGATAGCTCTTTCATCACGCGTTCCGCTGGGTTGGATTTGCGATGTCTTATTGTCGTTGCTCCCATTTCTTGTATTCCCTCTATCCATCGCTCGCTCGTAAACATTGTCCCATGGTCTAACAGTATTCTTTTAAATGGGCCCGCTATTTGAAGGAACTTCGGAACCAGTTTTAAGCAATTAATTGAGTTCACCATATTAGTGGAGTAGACTTGAACAAACTTTGTAAATACATCTACGATGACAACTATGTATTAGTTGCCTCGGGTCGTCCGTGGTAATGGCCCAAATAATGGCATTAGCCTCCTTTACCGTTGCCGAAAATCGGAGTTCTGGCCCCTTAAGCGTGCGGCTAATAATTGCCACGATCTTCTCCTGGTCATCAGTAATTTGGTACAGCATGACTCCAATTCCAAAAGCACTGCTGTCTGTCTGCACGATGAAAGTCTTCGAAAAATCCAAGTGTGTTATAAAGCAACTTCTATAAAACATCTCTTTCAGCTTTTCAAATGCCTCCTGATATGATGAGTCGCAGGTCTATGTACAACCCTTCTTCAGTAATTGATAAAATGGATACATAACGTCCGCGAACTTCGGGCAAAACCTGTCATAATAGTTGCATATGCCGATGAGCCGGCGTAGTTGCTTAACCGTTTTTGGTGGCGGTATATTTCGTATCTCTTTCATGGTTTCTGGTTTAAAAGAAATTCTATATATACTATCATAATTCTATACATGCTAGCTGAAGTACCCGGCGTTGCTCGGGCATTTATTACAGTAAATTATTAGGCAGAAAGAGGAATGCTATCTTTTCATGCCCTGCTGCGGGGCCTACCTCTACCTCTTCCATTGTATCCCTTCTTCTCCCTGCTTCTTCCTGCCATGCTCTGCCCGGCCACGCACCCAAAGCCCTGTCTACTTTTGACTCCTACTTGGAAATTTCCGGTCTAAATCGCTCACTTTTCCATAAAAAATACATTTTTTCTTTTTTAAAGTTCCAGCTCCTAAACATTCTTCACATTATAACTGAAAACAATAAAAGAAATCTAAACTACAAAATAAAATACTTGTAGACTCGCGTGTATTATATTTGTGGAGTTTCATACATTATTCCAATAGTTAATAAATTGTCACATAGTAAAACTTTCTCTATTGCATTTTTCTTCTATTGTATTCATAAATAAGATTTGAAATTGATGAGTCAATTCGTGATCTTGAAGGGACTTCCTGTTTTAAGTGGAGTTTAACATGTCAGAATTCTCGTGCGGAGACGCTAGAAAATAGATACAGAAAATAGATATCGAATATAGATGTAGATGTGAAAACGTAATTGATGAATCATAATCATAAAAGTAAATGAAAATATATATGCTGAAACGTAATTGCCAGTATTTATAATTATTTTCAAAAACGACAGAAATATATGTTTAAATTACATATAAAAACTTATTTGTTTACGTAAATCAATTCATCGTACCATTGAAACACGAGAGCAATACTGATCCACAAACATTACGTGTACATAATAAATTGACATTGTACTGAGGCACTTGACAAAACAGTATTTGCTTCATTATTTGATCAGAAGTCAATATTATAAATCTTGAAAAGCAAATAATAGAAACAAAGAACTCCCAAACATTTTATTTGCTTTCCAATTGACAAATATTTTTAGATAACTTAATTTTTGTTTATTTTTTATATCAAAGATGAGTGAATTCATTGGGAGCAATTGATATGCAAAACAACAGCACAGATAGGTCTTAATACATACCAATAATTACAATGCATACTTAATTACACACCACTGCACATATTCAAGAAAGAAGTTCAATTGGATGGGCCCCAAACATACAAACATTTACCATTTTACCAATTTAAACATGAAAACTGTGTAAATAACAAAATTGTGAGCGCGAATGAAAAACTGCCTCACTACATAGATAATTATTTACATTTGCATCCTTTCTTGCAGTATTATTTTCAATAGTGCGAGTGAGTACTTCAGCAAGTCGCATTTGCCTCTGAGTAGCCAATTCAAAATGTTATAGACTGCCCATCTATTTGCACTTGTAGTTGTTTTGGAAACTGTGACACTCCCGTTGTTTCAAACAATTCAATGTTTACAAGTTTCTGAAAAAGAAGAGGGTATTTAGAATGTATACGTTATCTATATATAGTACATTGTAGATTACTGTATATTATTGTACTTTATACTCTCTCAACCTACCTCAATTTTTGAACACTTTCAAACTGCAATTTTTTCTTTCCACTTTGTACATAACACAGATTAAGGATAACGCATGTACATTGACATCTTTACCACTTTATTTACGGATTTCTTTCAAATATTCCACCAATATTTAGATCTAACAAATCAGCAACGTTCACATAGGGACATTACATACCCTTATTCAAACTCTAATGAATTTCGTAATAATTCTGGACATTGATGAAATCAGTAGTAGATCTCAGACATCATACTCTGGTGGCGCGCAGCTAAAGTATAGACATTGATGCACCATTGAATCTGTGATGCAAAGCTATGCCAAACACGCCCAAAAAAGTAATTATTTTGTAAATATATTACGGTTTATGGTCCTAAATCATAGCCTATAGTACTCCAGGCCTTTAGAGGACGATAGCACATATATATATATATATATATATATATATATATATATATATATATATATATATATATATATAGAGAGAGAGAGAGAGAGAGAGAGAGAGAGAGAGACTGAACACACGTCGTGGACCTGCCTCCGACGTGCCGCCCACAATGCAACCTTGTTTTGACCAGGGGTCGTTAACCCTGAGGGTGGCGAGCACCGCTCGGGCGTTACCAGCGCCGCGCGGCAGCCTACTGCCGCTCCGACGCCAGGCCTGTCAGGTTGTGGAATCAGTTTGCCTCTAGGAGTCCAATATTGGGTGTTGTGAAATGGATAGAACACAGGCCAGTTCAAATTCAAAGGAAACACTTTAGTGACTCTGGTAAATATACTCATGTATTCTGAAACTTTTCTAGAGATGAACACACACACTTGAATACAAAACAAAATGGCAATTCTATTTACACTTAAATTTGAACAACAATTTCGTGTTCTTTACTTGATCATAACTATAGTCAATTAATTAAAGAATTTGAACAAGTTAATTGATCATGCAAGTCTTACAACTTCTGTACTCAAACGCTTCCTTTCAGTTTACTCTTGCCCACGATTGTAGCTCGAATCTAATTTTATCGAAATGTTCGACTAGAAATTTCAAGTCACACTTTTTTTATTGTTTTTTAAAAAAAATATTTCTTCTCGTTCGACCTTTCTGTCTCTCGAGGAGTTTGATAATAGTACATATACCTATAACATTTTGGATATGACCATCATAGCAAGGAGTATTCATTCCTACTCGTGAACATGATCTATTTTTGAAGGATGTTCAGGCTTTAAGGTTTTGTCTGAGGTGTCATGTTGGAAGTTAGGGTAGCGCTAGGAAAGGTGTAGAAAACACGTTACGGTGCGGTCTGAGTATATCCTTAGGGAACCTTGATTTAATACGAAGCCATGAAGCACGACGACCCAGATTAAATATTGTGGAACAGGGTGAAGAGTAAATATTTTTAAAGAAATGGTCGGCTATTTTACTTATGTGTTCGTTTAGTGGCAATATATTGAGCTCGCGATAAATTTGGGAGTTTGGAATAAACCATGGTGCCTTGAGGGTCTTTCTTAGGAACTTATATTGGAATGCAACTAATTTTTGGAGGTTACTGGGTGCTACGCCCCCCCCCCATACTGGACATGCATAGGTTAGAGTGAGTTCAATGATTAATTTGTATAGTAATATTCGGCTTTCGATACTAGTGGCAGATCGAGAGTTAGTTAAGGGGAACATTTTTGATGTTTTGGCCAAGGCTTTATTAGCAGTTGCGTGGATGTGGGGTTTCCACGTTAGTCTTATGTCAAATAATACTCCTAAGTACTTCACCGGTGAAGAGGTCCACGGAATGAGATTTCCCTTGATGCTAAGTTCGGGGGGATTTTTCGGTCGGCGTAAAGTAAATATTTTTGCTTGGCATTTGGTGTGATTTAGTTTTATTCTCCATTTCTGAGTCCATTTAATATAGCTGGTTAGATCGTTTTGAATATTCTCCTTCGCTATTATGATATCGCTATGAGAGGTGAATAGTGAAATATCATCAGCGTATAAGGCAACGTTGGAGTCGCCTTGGATTGGAATGTCGTGACTGAAAATGTTA
Organism: Teleogryllus occipitalis; assembly: GCA_011170035.1. Classification (NCBI taxonomy): domain Eukaryota; kingdom Metazoa; phylum Arthropoda; class Insecta; order Orthoptera; family Gryllidae; genus Teleogryllus; species Teleogryllus occipitalis. The sequence continues at coordinate 151,949 of BLKR01002739.1, forward strand.
AACAATAAGGGAGAGAGAACTGAACCCTGTGGTACTCCTGCGGCAATAGTGTGAGGGGTAGATATCTCTGTGTTGACTTTAACTACAAACGATCTGTTCGTGAGGAAACTTTCCGTGATCTTTATTAGGTATTCGGGTATGCCTAAAGTGCGCATTTGTATAGGAGGCCTTGATGCCAAACTCGGTCATATGCCTGACTTACGTCAAGGAAAACTGTCACTGTGTGTTTCTTTTGATGAAAACCGTTAGCTATGGCTTCAGTGATACGCAATAATTGATGGGTGGTGGAATGATTTGGTTTGAATCCGAATTGTTCCGATGGGATTGCTTTTATATTGTTGATGAATTTTATTAGTCTTGTATGGATTAGACGTTCGTAGATTTTTGATAAAATTAGAAGCAGACTGATGGGTCTAAAGTTTTCAGCTATCCTTGGGTTTTTCCCCTGTTAGCAGACTGGTAAAATGACAGCTCTTTTCCAAGAGGTCGGAAAATAATTGCATCGAAAAGATGCATTAAATATTGCAGTTAAAGCCACTATAGTCGGTTTGCTCAGCATTTTCATGCAGACATTGTTAATACTGTCGATTCCTGGGGATTTTCTTAAGTTTAGAAGTTTAATGACTGAGATGGTTTCCGATGGGGAAATGAATTTTAAGGGAAGTGCCGCAGTGGGGATATTAGTACTAAGGTAATTTACTATTTCCGTATTAAATTGTACATCGGAAACGGGATGCGGTTTGAAGGTGTTCTCTAGATGTACAGCAAATATTTCTGATTTTTCTTTATCAGAATAAATTGTTTCCGAGCCATGTCGTAAAGGAGGAATTTTTACTTTTTCTTTTAACGGTTGACCAAAGGTGCCTTGTGCTAGGGTGAATTTCCGCAATAAATTTATTGTAGTTCTGTAGTCGTAATTTATCGAGGAGGGTTTTTATCTTACGCGTTATCTGATTAACTTTTTTCTTAATATATGGTCGTGTTGTGTGTTGCCAGAACCGTCTCATATTATTTTTTGTTTTAATTAGGTTAATTATATTTATGGGTATTGCTTTCCCTTTTAGAATTCGATAAGGTCATGTCGCTTGTTTGAAAGACGCGATTATCGCTTTAGAGAATTTTTCTATTTCATTGTCAATTTCATTCGCGGTATTAAGATTTTTTGGATACGTGTAATTGAGAAGCATTAACTCGGCATACTTATTCCAGTTGGTATTTCCTTTTAATTCATTGACGTTTGTCTTATCGATTGGCAAAAAAAGCTATATAACCACCGGGCAATGGTCAGAATCGAGCTCTGATAATACACTTTGGTATATCGGAAAATTAATATCTTTAGTTAGAACAATGTCCAATATGTCTCGGATAACATTGGGATTAGTAGCAAAGCGAGTAGGTTTGTTTGGAGAAAATAATTTTAAATTAGAGGAAGCTACAAATTCCGCCAATTTTTTGCCTTGCCATGTTGTTGAGTTACAACCCCACATACTATTCTTGCTATTGAGATCTCCAATCATGATTGTTGGGATATTTACACTAAAAATTGTTTGATATGCTAATAATGGGAATGTTTTGTTAGGAGGTTTGTATGCTGCTATTATATTTAACGTTCTGAAGTTCAGGGTTATTTTAATTCCAACCGATTCGAGGTTCGCTGATAGTGGAGTTGCAATCTGTTCATGATTGAGTTCCTTGGAAATAAAAATGGCAACGCCACCGGAGGCTGAGACTTTTGTAATTCTATCATTTCTATATGAAACGTAGCCTGGTATGTTGAACCTTTCCCCCGGAATCAAGTGGGTTTCTGTTACACAAGCAATTTTGATACCAAGTTGTTTCATAAAGAATCTGAACAAGTTTTCTTGACGCTTGAGGCCTTTAGCATTCCAATTTAGAATCTTATTTTCTACCTGAATAGCCGCCATTTTTAACATGTAATGAAAACATTTCTTGTATCATGTTTTGAATTTGAGGAATTAAAGCAGACATTACTTGAGAAACGATTGATGTGATAATACTCGACCAGTCCGGGAAATGAGAGGTGCCTTGTCTTGGCATAAAGGTTGGTGAAGGGCGAGGTTGAAGAGGAGGAAAGTTGTTGGCTGATAGAGATAGACTATTCTTGGTGGCTGATAGACTATTCTTGGTGGTTTTGATTTTGGGGAGACAGATTTAGTAGAAAACACGTTTTGCGAAGTGGTCTGGGAGAAGCTGTTAAGTGACTTTATGTATTCTTTATAAAATTTGCAGCCTCTGTAATTGACTGCATGGAATTCATGACAGTTTACGCACTGAGGTTGCGCATCTTTTACTTTTTTGCAATCCGTGTAATGGTGGTTTCCGACACATTTCACGCACCTCGGAATGAACCCACAATTAGCCTGTGAATGGCCATATCTCTGACAGCGTTTACACATAATTTCTTTAGAATGTATTCTGCTTTGCACTCTTACAACACTATGGATAAACCTATTCAAAGAGAATATAGTTTTTGCCTCTCTATTATCTGTTAAATCTATTGCACAAACATGAATGGGGCAACGATCTTTGTTATACAATCTTTTCACATTTCAAACGGGAAAATTTAACCGAATGAGTTCATCGTAAATTTCCTTTTCACTGTAAGTAATTGGGATATCTTTAATCTCAATCGAAAGCGGTTTTTGACTAGAATCTCTGTATGTGAAGTACTGTTCATTTCCTTGGTCACAAAAGTTTCTGAAGTTACGGAAATCTTCAATTTATGTAAACATTATTTTAACTGTATTTTTGGATGGTTTTGTTGTAAAGTCACTTTTAGCAATGATTTGAATGTCTTTGATTAGTTTATTATAATCAGCTGCATAAATATTAATAGGTGGGACTTTCACTAGCAGAGGTTCTGAAGTCACTGAACTTGATGATTCAGGGTCGTGGTCACTAAGTCGTACCTAGTCGATACCGGTATATTATAACGAATTTTGTTTTGGTCACTAGCTTTTCTCTTCTTGGTTTGGGAGTCACTTTCTAAGGGTAATTCACTTACTTGCTTCATTGTAGAATCGTTTTGGGAGTTGTTTGTTTTAGGCAGGCTGTCTAAGGTGACAGTGGCTGCGCCTTGTTGTGAAAGCACACCTGGTTGGGACTGATGGTATTAAATATAAAGATTTTGCTGCTGCATTTGTAGTTGGAGTTGATGATGATTTTGGTCTCCTAAGGTATGCTGAAGATGCCCGGTTTGAAACATTGGCGTATCCAATGGTGTATTATTAGCAGCTTGCAACGCTTCGTTTATGCGCCGTCCGAGGTCAGAGCATAAATGGTCACTGTTTGAAAAAATACTGCTGATTTCGTTAGATGACTAGAACACACTGTGATAAGTAAACTGTTAGGTTGTAGATAACCAACCAGTACACTGGTTTAGAAACACTGTTAGCACACGAATGAAGCGTAGCCTTCGCAACGGAGCGGGAGCGCCCGAAGTGCACGGTGCGGCTGCTCGGAGCGGAATGTTACATTTTTCTGAAACATTTCGTCTTTGCGGTCAGCATACCGCACGGGTACTCACGCTTCGGCGATTGGGGCACACGTAACCCGACCTCGGCTAATGCAGTGCACGGGACCTCGGTGGCTTATTGCTGAGAACGGCAGCCCGCTCCGCGGCGAACTTCGGCCTCGCGTCGCGCTGCTCGCTGCGCTGTTCCGTTCGGCGACCCGCGTCTCGCGCGCTGCGGCCTCCGCTCGTCGGTGAGCTTGTACAATCTTCTTCGGTCGCTATGTAGAGCGGCCGCGCCCCCACGCCCGTCTTCTGGTTCCAACACACTCGCTTCTCTGGCCGTGTTGTAGAAGGGATGTCGCCTCGGCCTTCCACCTCAGCGATGCGGCGTAGTGGCGGCGTAACGATTATACGAGGGACGCCGTGTCCGGATCCGTTCTTCTCACTGGACTTCGTGGCTCCCTTCCGCTCGTGCATTTTACTCCACCGTCGGTGAATCTCGACCCATTAATTAGATCTTCCTTTCGTGAATATAGCGCAGTGCCTTTTCTTGCGTACAATTCTTGAGAAAAATGGCTCGGGAGCAGTTTCTTCCCCGCCTCCGTCGCTTCCGCACGTTCAGATTTTACTGGTAGCGCGTCCTCTCTTCAAATCTGTCTTTCTCGGAGATTTACAGGCAACTCTCCAACCATCACTCGGAAGATTCCTAGACGACCATTCGATCTGCTTCCGTCGGAAATCTCTCGAAAAACTGTGTCTCTGGTTAACGGAAAAACTTTCCCCCGGAGACTTTTCCCTCGATTTTTAGAAGTCGGACTATATATATATATATATATATATATATATATATATATATATATATATATATATATATATATATATATATATATATCTTCTGTTCGTAACTAGCCATTATTTTAAATATTATATTTATTTAAATTGTGCCTGATGGAAAAAAATAATTTCCGAAACGTTGCACTAAGTAATATGTAATAAATATTCATCTAAAAAATGTTCTGTCTTTAAAACATAAAGAACCAAAAATATTATAGTTACTGTAAGTGTTGTGAAAGTTGGAATGCTTGTGGTTACACTACATATCATCAGAGGTCTTTAAATGTGTTTATGTACTTGATCCGTATTATGCATTTCAGAATGCATATATGACCCCTTAAAGCGACTTGACACGTTCTCGTATCATCACTTTCCGACGACGCGTATCCCATCCGAGACCTAAATATACGTCTCCGATACATCGTAAAATTCTCAAGTTAGCACTTCCCTTTCCCGACGCGGTCGCACCGACCATGGGCGTTCGGAGGCGGTGGCGGCGGCGGCGGCGGCGGCGGCGGCGGCGGCAGCTGCGCGGGCGCATGCGGTTCTCGCAACGGCAAAGGGATGGGACGGAGTTTCGCAACGCGAAGGCAGTGGCAGCGGCGAGGCGCAGCGTGTTGTGGTGGGAGGAGAGGGGACGACCTTCAGAGCAGATGCTGCACACGCGGGTTGATTCCACCGCGCCGCGCATCAACCCCTCCACCGCGTGTGCCTGGGCTCCCTTCTCCTCCCTCAGTCTCAGCCCCCTCCTGCGTCACCTCCTCTCTCCACGTCTCCGTCGCCGGTGCTGCCACCGCCGCCGGCGCCTCGGCAGCCACCCTCTGCATTTAAATTGCCCTCGCACCGCGACGGCTTATCAAGACCACTATCGTCCCGTCGCATCGGCCGACGCGAGCGCGCGCCCCGGCGGTGGGCCGCGTAATCACGGGCGCTGCGGGCAGCTCTGGGGATTCCTCCGGCCGAGGCCGCCTCGTGAGCTTCCTGCGCCGCGCTGCCGCCGCCGACCCATCCCTTGCCTTGCCCTTGTGTGCGCGCTATCGGGTAACAGGCCGCGCAATCGCGCGGGAGTGGGCGTAGGGACCGCCGCCGCCGCCCGCATGCCGGTATCGAGAGACCCTCCTCCGACTTGGACCTCACCGAGGCCCCGCGGTAAAGTGCGGGGGCGTGGGAGCGCGAGGCGCTGGCACGGTAGAGGGGGCCAGGAGACGGCGGGGAGGGCGTTGGGATGAAGGCGGGCGCGGAGGGACTGCAGTTGTTAATTTCCTGGGGCGCCTGGCGCTCGACTTTCATCCAACTGACCGGCGGCGCAGGACGATGGAGTGGGGACTCCATTATAATTCCTTACATCGATAGCCGGGTGTTTATGTCGGTGTGAAACACGTTCCAGATACGCCTACGAAACGTTGGTTTCCCTATGTATTTCTACAGTTTGCGCAGGTTTGTTCCATTTTTGGCCTGGAAGCTACGGTCGAAGTTCCTTTATTTATTCTCTAATGTCATGTTTAAAGAGAACGAAACGTATTTAAATAAACGCAATTATGATTATTTAGATGAAATAAGATTACTTGTGTTGTATACTGACAAATAAGCTTTTAGTGCAATTTTGAAGTCGTATGAAAATACATTTTAAAGTACAAATAGATAAGCTAGTGAATTGAAATAAATTTCATTTGTATTGTATACGAGTGTGTAAAAATAAAAAATTCTTAATTTGGGCTGTAAGACAGAAGAAAAAATTAGGAGCATGTGTTTGAAATTATCACTGTGCATTTTTACTTCGTTAAACGAAGCATATATTTATGCCTCATGTTGAAATGGACCTGAAAATATTATTTTATTCGTGTTTATTATTAACATTTTCACTTATTTTATAGTGACATTCTAAATCATATTCATGTTGAATTTTTAGGATGAAATTCATTTTTCAAACGCTATATATTGGTTTCTCAAAATTCAGACAAAAAATCTAAAAACGGGTTAGCTAACGTGCTGTGTGAAGGTAAATTCACATTCGAATACAAATCAAAACTCCTTCATTATACGCAGTATTAAAAGTGACAGTTACTAGAATCATTAAGGTAACACGAAAGAATTGGATGGTGTGATATGTACTTACATTTTTAACATTACATTTTGCAACAAACAACACATGGATGTAACTAACGATTCACTAAACTGTCCATGGTTTCCGAATGGTTTTATCCATGAAACAATAAAGTGATCAGGAAAAAGGATATGATTCCATGAAAGAACTTGTGGCCACGGATTGATATATAAATATAAATTTGTAACTTCTAAAAATATTATTTTCAATTTATGCATGTCTTATTTATTGACTTTTGCAAATTATTTTGAACATTTTAATGTAGGATAATCCATAAAAGTGGATATGAATATGATGCTTTCGTAAATATAAAAAATATTTCATTGTAAATGTAGGTACCGGTCATGGACGCAGTCAAAAATTACACAGCATATTAGCAAAAGTTGAATCTCCGCATCCAAAAGTAGACGAAAGAAAGAAGAGTAAACTAAGTGCTGGGTTATCCCCGAATTCCGCACCCTTAAATCCTCACTGTCTTAATAAAATGCACTCAACGAGAAAAAAGAAGCAGACTCGTCTTCAACGGATTTGACCAAAATTGTAGCAACGTGACATGCAATCCTCGCGTGTGGCCTGGATATGCTGGGAAAGAATTGTTCTCATGAGAAAGTCGTGTTTCTCGGGCGCACGCTGCGGCGCGATGGAACCGGCGATGGAGGTCCCTGATATAAACACAGCAGTATGCTGTACGTGACAGTTAAATATTGATAACGCTTTTACATCGGTTGTCGGAAACGAAACAATTCGTGGAACGTGAAAATCCGTGCGAACGCGTGTTTCTGCAACACGACGGTAAATAACGATTCACGTTACGTGCTCTTGACATGTTCATGTGCGCCGAAATCGCTTGTCTTGCTTACCCTTTGGAAGAAGGATTGACGTTATTTTGTTAGAATGTTGGGTGGACTGGGAGGACCGGCTTTGTTAAGCCCAGAGCCATCGCCGCAGTCTATGCAGTGACTCCGACAGGGAGGGCCTTGAGTTCGTGTCTCGACGGTGGCGAATTTTCGACATAGCTACTCAGCTACGTCGAATTCAGTCGCTATCTGCTAGCTAATACAGGCGGATGGCTGCTCGTATCGGTAGCTGTTAGTGGTTTCTCCGATCAATAACAGGCGAATGCCGGGGCAGTACTGTAATAAACGGGCCACGGACAGCGGTACACTAACATACGTATGACCGTTCGAATCTCTCTCCTTATTCACAAGCACTACCCTACCGTATGATGGGAGTCGAGCCGGGAGTTTAAAATTTCTCCCGGATAGGGGAGTGGTATCCCGCTGGGGAAGAAACTTGGAGTGGGGGAAAATCGCTGCAAGCCGGCATGTAGTTCGGCGGCGGATCTCACAATCCAGCGGAGCGGATAGACTGCGACCTCCCGCAATCAAACTTGCACTACACATATTGAACTAATGACCGTAGCAGTTGACGTCTCCCGAAACATCAATCAATCATAAAACCTGGGAGGTAATTGATGGAGAGGGGCACATTGTGCATTTGGATTCGAACGAGAACAGCGGCAGTCCCGCATAAGTACGCATTTCATCTGACCGCATGATTAACAGGAAACCTCGAAGAAATGTCTGTATGTATGTTCGTGGTTAGATGTTTAATTTTTGTCGCTGTTTATGGCGGTAAAGATTTTTGAGAAGTGACGGAAACCACATTATTACTTTTGTGATAGATACAGCATGAGTTGCCAACCGTGACATAATTAGATGAAAAATTTGTCATAAAAATCCCAGACTTTAGATAGATACTCTGTTATTAAAAAGAAAATACTAATAAAAAACAATGCGCGCAAAAATTAAAGGAAAACAATGCAGTCTCTGGCCATGTGTGAAGTGCCTGTGGTTTTGTTGTATAATCAGGAACTCGGAGAAATATTAAAAAAAACTATATTACTTATTTCCAGTGCTCGCAGAATTTGAAACGAAACTATACTGCCCTCGGCCATCTGAGTACGGTCTATTGTTTTATTAGATACCCAGACCTTCGAAAAAATCCACAAATCAAGAAAAAGTTTTCATTTTGACTCAAGATTGTAAATATTTGATTGCGTTATTCCGCTCAGCTGTCACGCGTTGGCATAGCTTCAAGGAAGATGCCGCCCGCCCGCGTTCATGTTGCTTAATGGAACAGCAACTATTTTTACATTCTTTGTGTGTAAAGAACTGTGACCAAATAAACAATAGTATATTATTGTATTCGTGAATAGTGTTTCTATTTAAATATTAAGTTTATTGTACTGATTTACAAGAAAATTTTTTTTGTTGTACTTGAGAACAGCTGCTGGTTCTTTTTGGAAAACATTTTTTGTGTGTTTTTGTTCAGGAGCATTTGCAGCATGCTGCAGGCTACTAGCCAAAAATCATGTAGTACCCAGAAGATTTTTAATTTTAAGAAATATTTCCTTCCTTCAGTTTACTTCCTGTAGTAAACTAAAATATTATCAGTATTTTTAACCACCCTGTGATGAAACTGTTGAACAACTGCGCTGAGTTCGAACAGCCCGGGGGGGCGGTGGAGCCGTCACTTGCACGAGCGCGGCTCCGGCGCTGCCTTGACGCGGGCGTCGCACGCGTCGCACGTCGCCCGTGACGCGTTCGTTCCGCGCGAGAGTTGTTATTTCCTTAAAAGAGAAACGTCCGATTTTTATTTCAATACTGATTACCATCATTTCCTTTTCCCACCCTGGAATTACGAGGAGACTAAAAAAGATACTGAATTTGGCAAAGGAACTGGTAGTGATTCATTCTGAAACAAAGAGAGTTTCTAAACTAATTACGTACACTAATTACCTGATGTAACATGGTACTCTATATACGTTAATACGTGGTCTGTGTCTTGCGATAACTTTGATATGTCGCCTTATGATTTTTTGTGGGGTTTGTTGAAGCTCAGAACATACAAAACTATCCACACACAGGAGATTCAGGAATATATTTAAAATATAACTTAGGTTTAGGCGCGGAAAGAATTAGTAAGTGAAGTAGTAACATGTTTTGTTGGTGCAAGAGAAAGAAGAGTCGGAGAGCGTTTTCAAAGCTTCTATGAGTTGAGTTTAAGAACGCGGCGCGCGCCCGTTGAAGGCGCCGTCGTATTGTCAGGTTTGGAGAGACCATCGCCCGAGAGCCCGAAACGCAGTGACCGCACTGTTCTTAAACGATGTCTCTCTGTAGTGACCCTGCCGTCACTGGACAGGATCTGGAGACAAGCCAATGGAACCACCACAGCAACGTAACATCATAACAATACTATCAGATCAGTGTGAAACTTTGTAGAGAATGTTGTTTTAAAGATTATGGCAGAGGAGGGAACAATTCGGTAAAAGTTGCAAGTCTCTTTAACCAACACTTTTCGAGAATTGCCGTTGATATCACAAAGGGACTAAAATCACGAAATTCAACAACATACATTTCCCAAAAAACTTTCGGCATGATTATTGTCTCAAAACTTCCTCCAATGAAATCCTCAAAATAGTTAGTAAATTTAAAAATAAATATTCTGCTGGTTAAGATAATGTTCTGGATTGTTTATTAAGAACTAAGGGTCCTGCCTATATGTATCCGTTAAATCATATTTTCAAATACTTAATATACCTGTAAGAAGTAATGTATTCTGCTTCTGGACGAAGGACGCCCATCTCGATCACGTTTTTGTCTAGTTTCCCAGAATTGTGGGAATTCTGGGCAACTAGGCATTCTTCTCTTAGTTTCCCAGATCCATTGAGAGAATTCTGTGACGGTCTCTTGTTTTGCTTCTGAATATAATGTTCGGAAGCGCCTGTTAAATTAAGATTTTATTTTTTTATTTTTTGTTGGGAGTAGAGCCGGGGTGTGAGTTACTATTTTCTTATAAACACAAACAACTCAAATCTGTAGTTTGGTTACCAATGCAAACAATTTTCTATAACTTAGGGGCAAAAATGTCTATTTTTAAATGTTCCTATCCTTGATTTCTTGGTATTTTTATTCATTATTCAACAACAGGTTTAAAAGATGGGCAAGGAATTCCAGAGCTCAAGAAAAAGTGCAAAGATTGTATTTCTCCGCCATACGTCGCATACAGTTTTTTATTGTTCATTGACAAAATAAACCAAATCAAATCAAATGCTTCTTTATACTCAGGAATATTTCCAGTTAGTATGAAAACAGCAAAAATTAAGCCCTTTTTTTCAAAAGAGGCAACAAAAAATGAATTTAAAAATTATCGACGAATTACTGTGTCAGTTTTCTAAAAATTTTAGTAACACTTTTCCATACGAAAATGAAAACTTTTCTCAGAAAAGAAAAGCGTTTTCAGAATCTGAATATGGATTTAGAAAATCCAAAACTATCAAAACGGGTATTTTTACTTTCTCGTGACGGAGTAGAGAGAAATTTATGCAGTGGTGCGCGAAAAAATGGCGAATTTTTTACCCAAAAAACTATTATTACAGATCCCTAGAAACGAAAAAGTGGACAAATCCAGTTGCTGAAGGGTATAGCCGAATAAGGCGATGAAAACTGCCCCCTAATCGATAATCGCGATGTTCATATGAGAGAGAAAAAAAGCTGTAGATTCACAAAAAATCAGCCACCGAGGGCAAGGCATGTAGGGCATGTTGCAGAGATAGAACGAGAAACTGTTTTTCATGTTTTATTTGTTTCTCAGCTTCTATTGCATGTATTACACTGAAAAAGATTGGAGAGACAGGAAAAAAAAATAGTTGGATTTTAATGTATTTTTCTTTACCAATTCTGACACAAAATTCAAATGGAAAGAAAGTAAATAAATATTTTTAATGAATTTTCGTCGTGATAACGTTGAAGAACTGTCTCTGTTTTTCTCCCTAGAATATGTCTTATAACATTCTATAACATGTCTTTTTTTTCAGATTTTTAAACAATGTAGACGATAATATAAAAATCAAAACCTAATTTATCGGTTAAAAAATTTGAAATTCAAGCCAAAATGTGATGGAAAAAACGCTTTTACCAATATTTAAACATGAATTCAATCACGACATATGAACTTGAAATTTTATGTGTTACATCATTTATGAACCAAACTGAATCGGACTATCCATGGTGGAAAGTGATGGATGGGTTCTCGGGCATTCGACTACAGCCAATAAACTTCAAGGACCAGTTTGCGTTGTAATATTAGCGTGAATTGTAAATACCAAAATTGTCACAGTTGCAAGTCAATGAAACAGAAACAGATAATAATTTCTTTCTTTTTTTTAATATTTCATCTTTTATGTCTATTACACTTTCATCCTGTTGTTTTTGGTTGGTCACCTTCACAAATTGTCACTTTACGCCACTTTCAAAATGTTTCTCAACACTTCTTGCTGTCCATGTAACATTGCAGGCAGCCAACGTCTGGTGTCAATTTTGAACCGAAATACGTCACGTGCGATTGAAATACGTCACATTTCGCTTCTCGACCAAAATGCGTCACGCTTTTCAACCGAGTTGTGGTCACGTGGTTCGTGACGCAAACTGGCGCTGCGCAGAACGAACAAAACTCAGTGCATCGGAGGAGCCCACCTATCTCTTTCCACCACAGGATGTCAGTGAAACGATATTACTGTGAACGTGCGAACGGAAGTCGCACCCTGGGATGCTGCTCCAACATAGCTGCGATCTTTTATTATTTGGCACACGCTCGTTTCTTGACGAAAATTGTTAAATCGTCAGAAAGTTTCAGTAGACTGTTTATACATAAAGGTACGCGCGATCCCAGTTATTGAAGAAGACAGTGCAATGATTAATTCCTATTATTGTCTAATTGTCAATAATTAATATATCCACAACTGAGTAATTTAATTTATATTTTAAACATAAATTATTAATAAACCTAAAACCGAGTAACTTGATTTATATTAGAAACAATTCATAAATCTAAAAACAAAAGGCGTTTCATGAGTTTATTTCGGTAATATAAATACTTTTCACATAAAGACAAACATTTATCAGTAAAAAGTTGTAAATCAGACTTTTGTCTGTGAGACTTTTCAGTAATTTAAATATAAATTGGGATGAAAAAATCTTTCCTATCACATTTTTTCGCGACTTTCAAATTTTTTAACTGATAAAATAGATTTTAATTGTTTTCACTATTGTCCGTAATGTTTAAGAATTTGGATAAATATATGTTATCGAATGTTATAAGACACATTCTAGGGAAAAAACTGAGTCAGTACTTCAGCGTTATCACGTCGAAAATCCATGTCAAAAATGTATTTATTTTTTCTATTTGAATTTCGCGTCAGAATTGGTTGACAAAAATACTTTAAAATTCAACTATTTTTTCCCGTCTCTCCAATTTTTTTGTCTGATACATGCTGTAAAAGCTGGGAAAAAATAAAACAATGAAAACACGTTTCTCGTATCTCTGCAACAGATTGCCCTAGGAGGCTGATTTAGGTGAATCCACAGCATTTTTTTTATTCTTTATGAGTATGAGTATCGCGATTATCTATTTGGTTTGCGGGCAGTTCTCACTACCTTATTCGGCTCTACCCTTTAGAAAAAAATCCACTGACACGTGATGTAGCCAGAACCCATGATTTGTGTGTCCTTGATGCCGAAAAATCCAATGACGGCAAAACTTCTGGTTGTTCGTCTATGAATAACGCTAGCGGCCAAACCGTTCAGCAGATTTTCTCGAAAATTGTTATTCCCCAAATAATCTGGTTTATGTCGGGATCCCTTGAATTTGAAACCGATATTTTAATTCTAATGGGCACTTTACATGAAGCCCCAGGGACATTTTTCAAAAGAAATGACTCCATCATGTTTGATTAAATATTGTTGTTGGATAGTGTAAAGGACGTTTAAGAGAATGGTACAGGTCTCATGTTGGTCCTGCTTTTCTGGAAATTGCAAAAATTGCAAAATTTTTTTCGAAGTCTTCTTTAACTGAAATATTAAAGATAGAGATTTTTCTCTTAATGATATCAGTTCCTTAAAAATAATTTTGAAATAAGGACATGTACAATTTTTCGAAAATTTGAGTACTTTCCGCGTAATTTTGCGCGAAATTAGGAGCGAGGAAGGACGTGTGGTTTTAGCACCACTAGTTTACTTTCTTGTCGTTAAGAAAGTACTTCGTAAGAAGATACAGTATAAAATATATGGTATATTATATTGTATATTATATACAAAAATATATTGTATATAATATACAATATAAATCGCATTATAATTACATTGTATACTATTGTGGTTGATATCTTATTCACCCCATATATTTTATCATGGAGTACCACAAAATCTCAGCTGCCACCACAGAGGATACAGTTTGTATTCGTGCGCCGAAAAACGGGAAATTTCCGACAGAAAAACTCTTATTGCCGGATCCAGGTAATGAAAAAGTGTATAAAACTTCCTCTAACACATGATGTAGCAAATGTGATGGCACCACATGTACAACACATAATGTAGCATTGATAACAAAATGTCTGTCTGTCGGTCTGTAATCAATTCTAGCGTCTAAACTGTTCAACTAATTTTCTCCTAAATAGATATATCCCTGATAGATCTGAACGAACTCAAGCCTTTGGGAGTTTCAAACCGATATTTTGATTTTGGAGTGTACTATACATGAAACTTTAAAAACATTATCAAAATTTTCCAAAAATGGTTCCAAATTTTGTAATAAACTTTGTCCTCGGATTGCGTAAGGGACGCTTAAAAGAATGGTGGAGATCTCACGTTCATTGAAATCCCTCATTTTTTGAAAATTACAAAAGTGCATTTTTTTGGCGTCTTCTTACAATAGAGGATTTACTTTCTCGCCATGGAGTAGAGAGAAAGTTATGTAATGCTGCGCGAAAAAAACAGCGAATTTTCGGCTGAAACACTCTTATTACAGGGCCTGGAGACGAAAAAGTGGATAAATCCAGTTGCTAAATTAAAAATCTCCGCTATCACGTGGTGTAGCAAGAATCCATGCTTTGTGGGATCTTCATACCGAAAAATGGATTGACGGCAAAACTGTCTGTCTGTGAACAATGCTAGCGACTAAACTGTTCAGCCGATTTTCTCCAAAATTGATATTCAAAAATCGATCTGACTAGTCTGATGGCACCTTAAATTTGAAACCTTTTTTGGGGATTTACATGGGGCACCTGAGACATTTTCCAAATTTTCAAAAAAATTTCTCCATCGTTTTTGATTACATTTTGTTGTTGGATAGTGTGAAGGGTGTTTAAGACGGGGTATTACCATGCGGCCCATTCTAATAATATCCAATATAACCACCCAATAATCACCACTATATTTAACTTCATCACCACCTGCATTATTAACTTCATGAACTCGCTAATTCATTCTATAATTAGTAGTATTAATAACTTTGTGGCTGAATATTTAACCAACAATGGCAGATAAATCCCAAAACAATATAACCATTCTAAATTGGAATGCAAACTCAGTCACCAATAAAAACATTGAACTCGTTCATTTCCTTCATCACTACAACGTAGATATAGCTTGTATTACTGAAACGCACTTGAGCAAAAAAAATATTTATTCCCAGTTACGGTCTATATAGAACTGACAGAACCGAAACGAAAGACGGCGGTGTACTCATCGCAATCAAATCTACTCAGACGCATAACCAGGAAACTCTCCCGGACACACCAGGCTTAAAAATTATAGCAGCCTCAATAATAATTAACAATAACCCTTTGAAGATCATAGCTGCATACAAACCTCCCACAATAAAAATAATAAACACAAACCTCCTAAATCTATCTAACCCCAATGATAAAGTTGTGCAATTAGGTGACCTCAATGCCAAACACAGTAACTGGGGATGCCTACCCAACAACCAAGACGGTAAAACTCTAGCCCAATTAGTAAATAATACTAATATTGAAATTCTCTCCCCCAGTGAACCTACTTACAACTCACAATACCGTTCGCGCAAACCAGCCATTCTCGACATTGGCCTTACCAACATTAACTTCCATTTATCGGTATTATTCGAACTTCTGATTCTGACCATGTCCCAGTCTTACTTACTTCGCAGCAAATGTCGCCTCAACATGCCCCTATACCTAAACCGAATTCATTAAAAATTAACCGGAGGAAGTTCACCGAAACAATAAAAAGTACAATACCCAAAATAAAAATACTAAATACTCCCCTTGAAATAGATTAATCCATCAATTTTCTAACTGACCTCATCAACACAAACATCCAAAATTCTCAGTTGACTACCACTCCGAATACATCCCACAAACCCTAGAATAAATTACCCTCAGACCTTTTTAAACGCAATATCGGTAAAGAATAAGACTAAAAGACTCTGAGCTCAGCTAAGAACACGAGAATTAAAGAGAGAACTCAACCTAATCTGCAACGTGGTCAAACGACTTATTAGAAACCATAACAGCGAACAATACCATAACTTCATACAATCACTCAACACCAGTAATAACACATTATGGCAATTCACTAAAAAATGTTAAAAAAAACAACTATCCCTCCTTTAAACACGACAGGTAAGGTCTTATCCTCACTTCAGAAGGTAAAAGTGCTCGCCACGCATCATTTCGAAACCACACCTGTGAGAACACGAATGCCCACTCGCAAAAAAATATTCTGCAAGCTACAACATTTAACATCTTCGGTCCGTATCAGAGACTAAATTTCTCAGCTACCATTGAAATTTCTAAAATCACGGCAACCAATGGCACCAGCGTACCCATCAATGGCAATGGCGGACTTGAACAACATATAATATTCATGTTTCAGAATCGGATATTTCTCTCATGAATGGAAATACGCAATCATCATCCCCATAGCAAAGCCAAACAAAACCCCATCAAACTTCGAGAGTTACCACCCAATCAGCTTATTAACAACTCTTTCCAAAATATTCGAGAAAATAATATTGAGAAGACTGAAAAACCACCTATATTCAACCAATGCTATCCCCAAAATACAGTTTGGATTAACAGAAAGAATCTCAACGCAACACCAACTATTAAGAATTTCAGAGTTCATTTATTCCGCTTTTCAAAAAAAAAAAAAAAAAAAAAACAACCATAGCTCTATTTGTTGATATTGCTCAAGCTTTCGACCGAACTTGGCACAAAGCTCTTTTATACAAACTCATTCAAATAGTTTCTCCACAATTACTAAAATCAATAATAGTAATAACAATAATAATAATAATAATAATAATAATAATAATAATAATAATAATAATAATAAATTTCTTAAGCAATAGAACTTTCTTAGTCAATGTAAACAATAATTTATCCAACCCAAGAACAATAAGCGCTGGACTTCCCCAAGGCTCTCACCCACCCTATTCAACATATATGTCGCTGACCTACCCACACTTAATAAAATCACGATCGCTCAATTTTCCGATGACACAGCCATATTTGCCTCTGATACAACCCTCACTGAGTTAAGAACCCATTTACAACTTTATTTAAATATGATAGACGGCTGGGCTGCTAAACTTAAAATTCAACTAAATCCTAACAAAACCGCTGCCAAAATATTTTCTTTAAGACAGCACTCTCCCTCACTTCCTCTCACTCTAAATAACAAATCAATAGAATGGTACCCCCCCTGTAACCTGTAAAATATTTAGGCTTATATCTTGATACCAAGTTAACTTGAGGAAAACAAATAAATGCCAAAGTGACCCAAGCTAAAATAAAACTTGCACAACTACGACCACTAATTTACAGAAACAGTCCAATACATTAAAAATCAGCCATAGTAATTTAGAAGATAATTTTCAGACCATTAATGTTGTACGCCAGCCCAATTTAGATCATTTCTGCTAAAACTAACATCCATTGACTCCAACTATAAATTCTATTGACTGTAAATTCTTAAGAATAGTTGCTCATGCCCCTTGGTATATAACTAACAATGAACTTCACAACACATTTAATTTGGAACCTATTGAACAATACATCACATATATAGTCACAAACTTTTATCATAATCTACCTCAAATCCCAGCCCTATCTCCATTCAAACTTGCCAAAACCCCCAATAACCAAACACGAATCAAAAACCAATATCCATATCACATATTCCTAAAACAATTGCAGATTTAGATCCAGACTGAGGACCCGGAAAGGGATTTCCTCCCCCTTGTAATAGCATGTAAGATTATATTTAAGGTTAGCATATAAGTCTGTAAATACATATGTATATTGTTTTTGTATATATATATATATATATATATATATATATATATATATATATATATACTGAGCTATGTAAATTCTTAAAAAATTAATAAGTTTAAAAAAACCTGCATTTCCTTTTCCTCCACCTTTTTCCTTACCTGACTTGGTTTGGTCCGCAATTTACATACGACCGTTTAAGATTGGTACAGGACTTTTCTTGGTTGTAAGCCCTGATTTTTCGAAAATTGCAAAAGTTCAAAATTATTTCGGTGTCTTTTTTACAACTAAAATATTAAAGATAGAGATTTTTTCTTGATGAAATCAGTTTCTTAAAATAATTTTGAAATAAAGACATGTACAATTTTTTGATAATTTGAGTTCCTTTCGCGTCATTTTGCGTGAAATTAGGAGTGAGAAAGTACGGTCAGTTTCAGCACCACTAGTTTACTTAATGAAATCTGATCCTTAAAGATTAATCTTGAAAACTTAAAAGTTCAATTTTTTGAAAATATGAGTATTTTTCGTGTAATTGGGCTCAAAATATAGGCAATTAAAAAATTTTTTAAACATTTTTTTTTTCGCGAAAACCACTCCAATGTTTCCTTAAAATTTTCTTCCATGTGTATGAAGGGAGGGTGAAAAATATATTGTTGCTGCAAATCTTGTGATGTCTTTGGCCAGAAAATTTGCTTTTAAAATTAGGAGTATCTTCATAAGGAATTCTTGGTATTGCCTTAGATTAGATATTTTAATACTTAAAACAAACATACTGACATGATAGAACATTATTTACACATTTAATTTTTGCCAGTGATCAGGGATTGATCCCTCTTTTTGTACTTTCTCGCCTTTACAAAGGAATTTGTTTTCCTGCACACATTTGCATAACTTTCTTTTCTTACAAAGGAAGTTTGTAAGAAGAGAAAGCTATGCATTGGTGCACTGGAAAACGTCGAATTTTCGGCAGAAAAACGTTTATTGCCGGACCCTGTAACGCAAAAGTGGATAAATTTTGTTGCTAAAGGATACCCTCGGATAAGATGGTAAAAAGTTCCCTTAAACCAAATGACATTATGAATAGTTACACTATAACTCTAACATAAAAATAATATCTTTGAAATAATAAAATATATATATATATATATAATAAAAATATGATTTATCGTGAATTATCGTGGATTTAAAGCTCTTTAAATAATTTTTACAGGTACATCATACTCTAAGGAAAGTCGATAATACATTGTCTATTTATTTACGAATCTTTAGTATTCGTCAAAATTCACTTGCGTAAGAGAAGACACGCTTATATTACGGATATTTATCATTGCAACACACGCCGTAAGTAGTATATTATTTATGTGTCAGTATCAACAACCAACGGCTAAATACAATAAATCCACATGAAAAACCTGTATTACGTTATTTTACAACACATTGTTATATGAAATTAAGCAATTAAGATCGATAAGCAACTTCAAGTGAAACGTAAAATCTTTTTTGTTGCACAACTGTTCCTATGTATTTAGAAACTGTACTGACCGTCAAAAATAAAAATAATATTGATTTTAAAATATATTTAATGAATTTGTTAACTTTTGTTCCGTATAATTAAAAAACAACTAAATATTCCCCTAACAAGAAATGTACTTCAGCTTCTGCATTAATGACCCGATCTCGATGAGGTTTTTCGTTCGGTTGGCTTGATCAAATGCAAATGCAAATGCAGTGGTTTCGCTTCTGGACATAAATGTAGCTTCTCTGTGCGAACGTTTTGTTGAGGAATCCTTTTGATAGTTGTGGCAGAAGTAGATCCGGTGGCGTCAGTTACTATTCTGTTAGAATCTGTAGTTCGTTTACCGATGCAAATAAGTTTTCTATAATTCAAGTGCGAAAATGTCTAGTTTTCAAATGTCGCTAACTTCGCATTGTTGATACTTTTATATATGTCTAGTAAATGTCTGGTAAAAGAGGGGAAGAGATTATGGAGCCGACGAAAACGTACGCAAATTGTACTCCCCCACAAGTTACATACAGTTTCTTCGGTTTCTTTTGCGAAAATAAATCAAATGAAACATGTTTTAATTCATTGTTTCATTGGTATGCCAGAGAAACGTCACGCGAATTCGAAGAAGCCCGAACGAACTCGTTCGCCGATTGTTTCGAAACTCTCGAAACAGCACATTGCGCGGCGTCACTCGAGTTGACGACAGCGGCGACCAATTCCTCGCGTAGGCCTACGGCCGTCGCGCCGCGCCGTGCCGCCCCGCGCCGGTGCCGTGCCGTGCCGTGCCGCCCCTTCCGCCGCCGTCACCCGCGCGCTCGTTGTTTCGCGCGCGCTCCGACGGCGGACGCTGGGAGCTCCGCTGAGTGCACGGCCACCTTTTCCACGCGTTAGGACGGGATAAAGTTTTACGGGCCGCGTATGTCAGGGGGCCTGATCTTTCGCAGAGTTACCTCTTCGGCGGAGGAGGCAGGAGGCGGCGGTGGCTGTGCAAGAGCGCGGGGACGCCGGATAGGTGAGAGACGGGAGGTAGCAAGGAATAACGTGAGGTGGGAGGGGAGAGTGAGGGAGGGCGTTGAGTTTGCGTCCAGGTCGTGACTGCGGAAATATATGCCGCCTCGCACTCGCCCGTAAAGCGCTTGAAGGGCAGCGCACATGCGGCGGTGGCGGCGGGAGCGCCGGCACCCTCCACCCACGCCATACCTCGAACTTCCCCCTTCCTCGCCACTCCGAAATGCCCCACGTGCTAAGTAACTTTTCCGTTCTTCTCCTTTGTGAGAGGCAGACTCACTGCTCTTTGCTCAACTGCTTCTTTGTTCTTGGTTTAGATCACTTTGAATTCCATTTCTTTGCGTACTAAAAGTGTCAGAAGTATTTGCAACTCATCTTTCCTTTCTGTCATTTTTCTTTTCTTAATACTACGTCTTCTGTGTGTTATTCTTCCAATACGTGCACGTTATTGGTTGACAATCAAGGTTAGGTTTTCATTTTATTTCGGGAGTTATTTACTTTATTGATGTTTCAGGTTTCTCCTCGTAACCATATTCAGAATTAAGATATTTGTTATACCATGGGATCAACATTTTAATCCCTTTGTCTGTCGCCTAGAATAGATATCAGGGTCTGAGAGCCATCTGCACCACTGTGGTACACCTAATGCTGACCGAACAGGAATTTTTTGGGATATAAGAAAAAATGGAAATCGTTATGGGGGGGGCGAGATCCGAACTGTAGGGTGGATGGTGAAGCGCCTCTTAGCCGAACTGCTGTCGATGATCTGTTGTGAGCCGAGCCGCGTGTGCCCACCTTCTAGTCCGAACCCGCTCTCATCGCACCACAATCAAATATTATAATTTTTCAGTCAAAATCGATATTGATTCATTGTTTTTGTTTTTTCTCGAGTTCCTCGGAATCGAATAAAACATAAGACACCTATCACATGCTCAGAGGCAGCACGAATTTCATTCTGTTACTGTGCGTATTGGATAGATTGTGTGCATTTTCAGTGGGTTGTTTGACATAATTTGAACTGTTCCTATTAATTCAATAAATCTACACCGAAGATAAAATGGAAACAAGAAAGTATAATTATATCTTTATCGAATTTTGTAGTTCATCAACTACATTCCTACGTAAATGTGATATGAGAGAGAATTACATAAAATATATTGACACTAAAAGTACTTGACTATAAACGAAACTTTAATTTTCTTTTCTAGTTATTTTTACTTTTATAATTGAGACATAATCTGTATTGTATAGTTGGAATATGAAAACTTATTCTTCGAATATTAAGGAGAACAAAATATGTATGTGTAAAAGAATTATACTATACTCACTTTCACGTCGTGAAGGCACAATGCGCTTTTATGGACAATGTTATTAAGGAAGAATCTCGTGCACTGTTGCCAAATCGATTGTTGTAAAAGTAAGTAAAAAAACATAGAGTTGTAGAGAAAACGGCAAGGGACTCGATGGTGACCATGAAAAATCTGTCGTTTATTTGCTTTTTAAATAAAATAATGAAAACGCTGGATTTCTGCGGAACTGACTTTTTAAATTCCTTTTGATTCAGAACGTTAACACATATCCAAAAAAAGGTGGAATTATTTCAGAAAAAAGCGATACAATACTTCAGTCACCAAAGGTGGCGGCAGTGTTTTCATTTTATTAATACAGTGAAATATGTCTCTTTAAAACATAAATTGCCAACGAAATTGATTGAATTTTTATTTTGTGCATTAGAACATATCGTCACTGGGATATTTTCGTTCTTGAAGTCCAATTAAAAACTTGCAGCGACA
This sequence comes from Teleogryllus occipitalis, assembly GCA_011170035.1. NCBI lineage: Eukaryota > Metazoa > Arthropoda > Insecta > Orthoptera > Gryllidae > Teleogryllus > Teleogryllus occipitalis. The sequence goes on from BLKR01002739.1 coordinate 173,828, forward strand.
AAGTTTTGGGTAAAATGATGAAATTATTTTTTTATGATCACCCGAAGGTCTTCTTATGCATTGCTTCTGTGTACTTGAGGTTTGCTTTGAAGTCAAACCGCGCGCGACGTGAGACGATGACGCGACGAGAGGCTCGACGGGAGACGCGACGAAAAGACAAGGGAGAGATACAGAATGTGTGTAACCCGTATGGATGAAAGGAAGTGTTTGTTTATATGACGTCATTAGCTGAAGGGGCTATCCAAATCAATTCTCGAATGATCACAAGAAGTCCTTTTGAGAATTTCATCTTGCTGGGTATTCCAGTCAGTCGATTTTTGCTGATGGATGTAAGTGAAGATGCTGGTAGAGAGAAGTAGGTATATTAGTAGTTAGGTAATTTAGTGAATTGTATAGTGGGTCAGTTTTTAGATCTAAATGGATCGTAGGGGAAAGAGTGGAATAATTGAAAGTGGTAAAATGCATTTTCAAAACTTCCGAAAACATTCAAAAACGGAGCTAATCGTTCAATCGACTTTTGCAGAGCAACACGCATCAGTAGACATTCATTCTTTAGAATGAAAACGAAAAATGAAAATGAAGAAATACCGACCCCGAAAAAATAAAGTTAACTGGACTGAAGTATAAAATCAATAGGGAAATGAAGTTCAACGATTTTGTAGTCTCAAATTTCATGTGTTTCTATTTTAAAATGTTCCTGCAACAATCGTGTATGTAATGAAAGATGTTAATGATAAACATTTACCAAATTTCAAATATTCTACATTTTATCGCTTATTGATAGAAATGGAATTTGAATTTGAAAAGCGAGAAAATATGATCTGGGCTGTCCGGGTGACGCCGCGTCGAAAGCTGGGGTGCCGACGTTTCGACCGACATATCGCGGTCCTCTTCAGGGCTGTACTGCTGAGATTATGACTCTGGCCGCGGAAGCCTACGATATCAAGCGAGAAAATAGAAAGAAATGATACAATAATGTGCCGATATTCATAACTACGAGAAATGCGACAGTTCATAACTTTGAGAAATTAGAAAAGGAACATAATATACTACGATGAAAGTTGGATAAATTTTGGCCATTGCGTTTTGTTTATTGGATAAATTAATTAAACAACATTAGAGTCACAATAAAAAATTTACGATTTTTTTTACTTTCTTGTATACGTACGTATATGTGGAATAATATACGTAGTATAGAGAAAGTTATGTAATGCTGCGCGAAAAAACGGCGGATTTTCGGCACAAAAAATTCATTACGGCTCAAACTTTGTGTTCAAATTTCTTCTAAGAATATAGTACAATACACTTATAAAACCACTAATGGTCTGATTTTTACGGTTAACTCTGAATTTTCGAAAATTGCAAATTGCAAAAGGTTGAATTTTTTCGGCGTCTTTCTACAACCACAAAATTGAAAATACAGATTTTTCCTTAAAATAAAATTTGTTCTCCGTAAATAGTTTTGTAATAAAGGACTTTTTGAAAATGTTAGGATTTTTCGTGCCATAGTGCGTGGAATATTAGCAACTTTTAAAAATAACAGAAACACGATTTTCTCAAAAAGGCTCAACATTTTTTCTTCACATGTTTTGTAGAGGAAGTGCCAAATGTACCCTATACGATGACATAAATGTCATATTGCTCTATTCTTTTGTTTTTCAAAAGTTAAAAAATGTACTTTTTTTTTACTTGTCTCTCACGTCGGTAATATTTACATTAAAGGCAATTTCTTCACATGATTGTATTTATGAGTAAATGCGCTTTAAATAATGTCAATTAAAATCGACGACACTACCTCAAAAGTCCGCATTTTCAGAAACGCTCAAACGCCATCTACTCAAAAAACCATTTTCTCAAACGCTGAAACGTTATTTTCTCTTTTCTTTGAAATATGTCTCACGCCGTTAATACGCACATTTCCATCGAGTTGTATACATTATTCCCTTTGTGAGTGGAAGTGATTTATATGACGTTAAATGAAGACTTTCGAAAACTCAATAGATTTCTGTAAAAAAGAGCTTCAAATTTCACATTTACAGTAATGCTTATTCGCCATTTTCTTAGAAACGGCTTCAAATTTTTCAATGAAAATTTCTATTTGGGACGAGGCTTTACTGTTCTTTAGTATTCTTGAAGCAATATTTCGGTTCGACTGTTAAGAATCCTAAAAGTTGGGGAAAAAAAAAAAAAAAATGTACTTTGGGCGACGATAGATGCAGCTGGCGAAAGAATGGAGCAAGACAAAGCCAGTCCCCACCAAGGAAATTAGAAAAATTTGCTATGAGAAAATCTGTGACTTTCTGTAGCACCTATAGTTTAATTTTACAAGAAAATACATATAAAGTGTCCCTTAGTATCAGATATTTACACTAATAAAATATTGAGGATATAATAATAATAATAATAATAATAATAATAATAATAATAATAATAATAATAATAATAATGTGAGTAAATAAACAATTTTTAAGTGCATGCATATGTTCTCAAAGGTAGCCGTGATTTTGACGATTCTGCAGCGAGCCGGCAAACGGACGTGTCGCGTCGAATTCTTCTTAAGATCCATTGCGCCTTCACAACGTGAAATGCAGTATACACCAGCTATATAAAAGCGATATAGACTAAGAAGCAATGGAAACGTAGTGCAAGGTGAGAGTCGTACCACAAATATGCTTTTTTTTAAATACTAAATTAGGCGAACAGTTAAAAAATAAGGAAGTTAAGATGGACTCTATACACTGCACACTCATTCTTTCAGTAACTCAGGAATGGTAAATAAATTTGGCAAGGTACCACTATGATAAATGATAAACGGTAACAAGAATTAAATAATCGGTATAATATTGAAGAATATGTTAAACAGGCGAGGTTCAATTAAATTCATTAGTGATGTAAACGTATTGCCAATTGGCATAACAAAATTAGCTTTGCGAAATCAGTAATATTGCCTTATCAATGTATTACGTAGGTATGTCAATAAATAAGTCGCAAAACGGTATAGAGGCAATATGAATCAACGTAACTTCTTAAAATGTATTTTACTTTTCTATTCATCCTGAACATTCAAACCCTTATCCCATTTCTTTATAAGTCCTTCAATGCCGGCAGCAAAGAAGTCGTTTGGTTGCAGATGCAACAAACCCTTTGCAGTTACAACATAATCATTTTCAAAATTTCGGCCACCTAAATGACATTTTAAGGGCCAGATGAGATTAATGTCACTGGAGACTCAGACAGGATTGCATGGAGGATTTCCAATCGTTCCCAATGAATTGTGTGTAACAGCACCTGAGTTTGTCTTGCTGTGTGTAAGGGTGACCATTGTCATCCAGAAGCACTCCCTTTGTCCGGAGGCCAGGTCGTTTGCTCAAACACTTGTCATCATACACGAGGAGCATTTTGCGATGCACTACTTCTGGGGAAGTCTTTGGCTCATAAAACGCACGACCGCACGCTATTTTACTGGTGTACACTCTTGCAACCCGCAGTACACACGCTTGCAATACACACCGCAGCACGCACACTGCAGTACGTACGCAGTCTTGGCTGCCAGGAACTGATCCTGGCCGCAACCACGATGACCCACGATCGCTATGACAAGCATACATGAGCTTCTATGTAAAATATGCACGCATAATTTAAACATGTTACGGGGTAAACTGACGTTTGCGACTTATTTATTGACTTTCCCTCGTCCAAGTGCAATATTAAAGTTATTATAATCGACAACATGTATACAAATTTATTAGTCTTGAGAGATCAGTAATATTGCATTATCAATGTATTCTGTCTATCTGTACTTGGCACGCCAGCCGGCGTACGGACCATGGCCTACCAACAGCCTCCCGGTCTCGCGGCCATGGGATACGTGTGGTTAGCTCGAAGACTATCAATGTATTACAAACCCAATATAAAGAAATTTCCAATCGCCAACATATATTAAAATAATTAGCATTGACAGATCAGTAATATTGTCACACTAATGTGTAATGGATGTAAGTATTATCGTTTTGTAATGTTCACATTGTTCTCAGAAAACTATTGCATTACAACAGACATAAGCTATTTGATTTGTGAAATTAACGTTTTCGACAGCAGTCAGTTCTATTTTCACAACCAACAGGAACAACACTACTCAAGAAGCAAATGCAGAAATCATTATAAACTGCTTAAGTTCGTGATACGAACAAAGACTGCAATTGAAGCGTGAATTACAATCCACATAATTGTGATTCACGTAATTAACATTGCAATCCAACTAAATGCAAGGTATCGCCATCGAGAAGCTTGGCGGCACGTCCGACCCTCTCGAAGACTTTGGCGAGTGAAAGAGACGCCCGCGGGAAAGTGTGGCTCATTTCGTGCGCTATACAAGAAATTCGCGGTAAAAAAATAAAGAATTATAAAAGCGTAAATGTTAATTCGGTAGACTATGGGAAGTCAATTAGTATAATTTTTGAGTGCCTCTTGTTACGTAATTTATTTACAAAGGGAATTATAGAACAAACTCTGATATAAAGAGTAAATGATTTCTGTTATATAAATTTTAAGGATCAGATGAGTTAGTTGTCTTCTTCGCATGTAGCGCCGGAGGTATCCAGCAGGTGGTGCCCTGGATGAAAATAGTTGCTACTTGCTGGTCTCATATGAATTGGATCCAGAGAATTTACGTGCGTCTATCCTTGGCAACAATGAGTACTTAGAGTTATATGAAACTGAAAAGGAGTGATTTCATGAGACAATAGACAAAGTTTAAATATATAGCGTAAATTTGTACGATTGCTTGTTTACATTGCTAGACGAAATGTAAATGATCATGCCGGAACACAACTGTTGATTTTTATTTTTATTGAAAAGACACTTAAAGTTAAAAAAACTCATTTTTACCTTTTTATTTAACTGAACTAGTCATTGTAATATTTAAATAATATAAAAGTATTTGTGTGTATTCTACATTATTTTTCACCTGGCTATTCTTATGATTTTGATTCACTGCGATAGCAAGGAACTTGAGAGATTAATAATCACATTCATCAGTTCATGCGTCATTTAATTGTGTAAATAGAATTTTGAATTCTGTACTATTCTTTGGACCAAATATTTCATATTTTTAAATGAAAATCTCAACTTACCATTGTTTGAGAAATTAGAATCATACACTGAACACTTACTCAATTTCACGATTGCTTTTCCATAATAAAATGTTAAAACCTAGTGCTTATATAGAATGGCGTAGGCTTTATCTTACTAGTTAGTTTTCTTATTTTTCAGTCTGTATTATCTTTTGCTTTTGCCAAATTGCTCTTCTTGGTTGCATCTATTGGTATCTAAAGGTAATTTTTTCATGTTTTCTCAATTATTGGAATCCCAAATAATAGACTTGAAATATGACGTTAAGAAAGTTCTAGAAGGATAAAATATGGTGCTATATGCACATTTTCATTAAAAAATGAGGACCCGTTTTTAAGAGAATGTTGTTTCGGCCTTTCTGAAAAAACTTATTTTGAAGCTCATTTTCACTCAAAACGTTTGAATCTTCGTAAGAAATAATTTGAAGCAATTGTACTCACAACAAATACTAATGATGTGAACGATATTTAAAAAAAATGCATTTGTGTATTTTTAAAAACAAAAGAATACAGCAAAATGACGTTGCCACCTTATAAAGTGGATTTTGCACAATGCACAGAACAAATTCAAAGAAAAAATTGAAGCAGTTTTTGAGAAAATGGCGTTGGAGCGTTTCTGAAAATGCCCAATTTGGAACTCATTTTTACAGATAATGTTTGTGTTTTCGAGAAACTTCATGGAATTTCATTTATAGCCGATTTACTGCATTAATGTAAACAAATTAGCAGTAATGCCAATATTAACATTGTAAGAGAGATATAAAAAAGTCAACTATTACAGCACATTTAGCACTATCCCTAGAAAAAGATTAAAGAAAACTTGGGAGCCGTTTTTGAGAAAATCGTGTTTTTGAAACTTTTTTAAATTAAGCCCATATTTCTCTCATAATTGCTCGAGAACTACTAAAATTTTCATAAAAATCTTCATGACATTAATAAACGACTAATTGTCGAGAACAAGGTTATTTGAAAAAATCGCTCTCTTCGATAACGTAGGAAGATGCGGAAAAAAATTAAACTTTGTAATTTTCGAAAATTCAGGGATAACTGTGAAAATCGGACTTATGCCATCTTTATAAGTTTACATCGCTCTATTCTTACAAATATTTCGAAGAAAATGATTTTTGATAAATTTTTGAAAATTAAAGAAAAAGTTTGGAGAGTTTGTGATAATTTTTTGTAAATCTGGGCTTCATCTATAATTCTCCGAAAATGTAAGATTGGTTTTCATAATTCCAAAGCTTTATGTCGGGTCATATCGACCGGGGAATATTCATTTTGGAAAAAATCCTACAAATAGTTTAGACACTCCAGTTATTCATAGACGGATGGACAGACGTTTTGAAAACAGCAACTTTTTTGGTATTAGGGATCTCAAAACGTGTATTTCCGCTGAAATCTCGAAATCGATTTTCCACATCATTACACAATTTTCTCCATAATACGTATATTAGTCAGTTTATACGGAGTTATTTTATTTTTTTAATATATATTTCTTACTATATTTTT